>RJWT010030041.1:0-14750 GCA_004365215.1 Cuniculus paca | reverse complement strand
ACTATCAAAGCTAACCCAAGAAGACATAAAAATGCTGAACAACTCAACCACAAGCAATGAAACTGAGACACTAGTAAAGAATCTACCACCTAAAAAAAGACCAGGACCTGATTGATTCGCTAGTGAATTCTACAAAACTTTTAAGGATATTATGTCATCTATTCTCCTCGAGCTCTTCAAAGAAATCGAAAGTGTCAGAGTGCCTCCAAACTCATTAATGGGAGCCGGCATTCTTCTGATTCCAAAACCAGATAAAGTTCCAACAAAAAAGAAAACTGATTTTTTTCTCTCAGTAAATTTTGAGGTGGCTTCTCTGGCTTCATGGCTTCACTGTGATCTTTCTCTTCCTCTTCTTTGTTACCTTCTTTAATTTTCTCATCCTCCTCACTGTCTAGAGGCTGAGGAATAAGCTGGTTATCTACAATCACATAAGTGTTAATCGCCCGCTTAACTCTCTTTCTTTTCCTCTTGGGTGGAGCCCTTTGAGGAATCCCCTTGGCCCGCATCTCATTATTGATGAAATTTCTAAGTGTGTGTCGAATGTAAATACGAGCCAAGTCCTGTAGGCTCCTGACAGCGCAGGGGGGATATCCCACAGAATCTGTTTTGCCATTATCATTCTTACTTGCACAGGCAGAGCAAATGAAACAGCAAGGATATTTTTGCTTTCCCAAGTGTTTTGTGCAGTTCGCATAATCTGTGTTAACTGATCCTCTATAGGCATAACTAGTAGGTTTTCAACTTTCAGTAATGTTTTCACGTAGTTTTCATGGTCTTTCTGGACACCAGCTCCACAATAAATTTGATCATACTGATGACTGTCAGATGCTATTTGGAGGCAATTACCAACCACAAATGGAGGTTCACAGAACTCAAATTTATCAAAGCTATCACTATTTTTGATGAAACTCTCCAGCTTTTCCTTGGCATAATCCACTTCTGAATGAAGTTCAATTCCATGATTTATTCCAAAAGGACCTACAATTAAACCCACCATTGTACTTAAATATCCGGTTCCACTTCCCAGGTTAAGCAAAGATAATCCTGGTTGAAGTTTCAGTGCTTCCATAACTTCAGAATAAATGCAAGGTGCTGACAAGTGTATGTTTCCATGCTTCCAGGCTAAGTCTTCCTAAGCATTGTCTCTGTAGCCTTCCAAATAGTAATCTCCTCGACCAATCGCTCTGAAAGCTTGCTCTCTTTCAGTGCTGATATACTGAGCCTCTTTTTTTTTTTTTTTTTTTTTTTTGCGGCACTGGGGATTGAACTCATGACCTTGCGCTTGCCAGGAAGGCACTTAGACCGCTGAGCTAGATCCCCAGCCCTGTTTTTGAGACAGGGTCTCAGTATGCCATTCAGGCTGGCCTTGAGCTCACTTTGTAGCCCAGGCTGGTCTCAAACTCACAATGATCCACCTGTCTCAGCCTCCGAGTGCTGGGATTACAGGCATGAGCCACCACGCCCGGCTATTCTGAGCTTCTTTAAGATTATCAATTAAGTCATTGTTATCTTCCCCAGCGCTCACAGCTCCTCCCAGGATAGTATTCAAATCAAATCATAAATTTAAAAATGTAATAAAATCAGTAGAAAAGGCTTCCAATAATGTACAGTGATTTGTTTTCTTTTTAATATTGCACTTAGTTTCCAAAAATAAATTAATCCTGTGGTGTGGCACTCAGTCTGGATCACCACAGGCAATGCGCCTGCTTTGTCTATGAGTTTTTTCACAGCTGAATACTAAACTATTGTTATTAAGAACTGCCTCATCTCATCTATCTGAGAAAGAAAAAAATCAGTTTCATACTTTTGTCATCTGTTAGAAATGTTCATTCGATTTTGAATCAACCATTTCAGAAGTTTAATTTTGAATTTGGATGCCCATGTATTTTTATCTAGGAAATCTAGGAAGAGTTTTCATCTTATTTGCCCCCCCACTGCCATTTTTTTGTTGGAGCTAGTGTTCAGAGATGTAAAAATATATATTCTTCAATGATGATTTTACTGTTTAGGGGAGTTTTTGTTAAGGATATATTTGAAGATTGACATTTTCATATTGTCTTTCATTCTGAACTTGGGAAAGTATACTGTAGATTTTTATGACCATTGCATATTTTTTTGTCACTGAAATGTATTTTTTGTGTTTCTAAATGCACTTATTTTACAGGTGTGACTTTATTAGTAATTTTAAATAAAGAGGTAGAAATAAGAAAAAAAAACTGTAGGCCAAACTCCTCAATAAACATAGATGCAAAATCTTCAACAAGATATTAGCAAATAGAATGCAGCTAATCATAACAGAGGTTAAATATCATGATCAAGTCAGTTTCATTCCAGAGACGCATGAATTGTTCAATATACACAAATCAATAAATGTAATGCATCATAGAAATAGAAGCAAGGTCAAAACCCTCCTGATTATATTAATAGATGCAGAAAAGGCTTTTGAGGGGCCAAAAATACAGCTCAGTGGCACAGTGCCTGCATGGCAAGCATGAGGTCCTGAGTTTGATTTCTGGCACAAAAAAAAGGAAAAGGCTTTTGACAAAATTCAATAGCCATTTATGATAAAAACACTGAAGAAAATTGGAATAAAAGGACCATTCATGGTAGTTTCAAGAAAAATTATCTATGTAGGAATTATCCTAAAAAAGGAAGTGAAGAATTCCTACAAAGAAAAGTACGGTACTCCAGAAGGGAGAATTGAACAGGACATCAGAAACTGTAAAGACATCCCCTACTCCTGGATAGGCTGAACCAATATTGTCAGAATGACCATACTTCCAAAACTGTTATACAGATTCAGTGCAGTCCCAATCAAAACAGCAAAGGTATACTTCCATAAGTCTAGAGAAAATCCTAAAATCCATATGCACCAAAAGAAACCCAGAATAATAATAGAAATCCTGGGCAGCAACAGTGAAGCAGGAACCATCACATTACCTGACTTAAGCTATACTACAAAGCAACAATAATAAAAATGGCATGGTACTAGAACAGAAACAGGTGTGAAGATCAACGGAACAGAACAGAGTATCTAGAAACATAGCCAGTCTGGTAGATTAAAAACTGGTGGTCAGTTTAACACCAACTGAACTGATTCAGCATGGTGCTGATTGTGGAGAGTCCACCTGAGGACTGTTGCCAGCATAAAAAGGAAAAGTGGAGAGGAAGAGAGTAGCCTTGTGTGTTCTAAGCATTGTTGTTTGGAGCTGTTGAAGCTGTTGGTTCTCCAGGAGGAGCTTTTCATGCTAGTTTTCCTGATATGAACTCAGCTGTTATCATCAGAGGATCTCAGGACCTTATTGCTGAAAGTGGCTGTGGTTCACTTTGGAGGAGCTCTGGTCCTTACTTTGGCATCACTTCCTGGCTCAGGAGGGGAAGATGTACTCTGTTCAATCTCCAGGAGAAGCTTGTCACGCTGGCTTCCTGACATGTACTTGACTGTTCTCATCGTCAGAGGAGTTCGGGACCTCATTGTCACTGAGGATGGCTGTGGTACTTTTCAGGGGAGCCCTGGTTCTTAT
Source organism: Cuniculus paca (assembly GCA_004365215.1). Taxonomy (NCBI): domain Eukaryota; kingdom Metazoa; phylum Chordata; class Mammalia; order Rodentia; family Cuniculidae; genus Cuniculus; species Cuniculus paca. Next base: position 11,226 of record RJWT010030041.1, on the reverse strand, counting down.
TTTGAGCATTGCTTCTTGGCTCCAGTGCAGAACCTTCAATCTACTGGCTCAGATGCTTCACCCTGCTGGCATAAACTTTCTAGCTTCCACCGCTGACTTTTGGGCCTTCCCAGTGCAGATCTGTGAAACAGACTTGTATGAGTCATTGTGTTGGGCTCTAGGCCTCCAACTGGACTCATGTGAGGCATTGTCATGGGCTCTAGGTCTTCAGTTGAACTCAGGCAGGATATTGTCATGGGATCCAGGCCCTCGACTAGACTCTCTAGGTCTTTAGTGTGTGGATAGATCTCCTGCTCTTCTTGTATTTAACTCCTGGGTGACTATTATAAATAATACTATAAATTATGTGTTCTGTATTGTCTTGTTCTCCTTGCAATCCCTGACTACAAAACCCGGACACATTCAGTTTGATCTTTGACCAATGGCCTAAGAACATACATTGTAGGAAAGACAGCCTATTCAACAAATGGTGCTGGGAACACTGAATATATACTTTCAGAAGATTGAAACTAGACCCATATATCTCACCCTGTACTAAACTAAAATAAAAATGGATCAAAGATCTAAATGTTAAAACAAAAGTATTGAACCTTCTGGAAGATAAAATAGATAAAACTCTTGAAATCATAGGTGTAGGAAGTACTTCCTGAGCATAACTTCAATTGCACAAGAAATAGCAAAAGGAATAAACAAATACAATTGCACCAAATCAAAAAGCTTCTGCACAGCAAAGGAATCAATTAGGAGAGTGAAGAAACAACCCACAGAATAGGAAAAAAATCTTACCAGCTATTTCTCAGAGTACTAATATCAAAAATACATGAGGAACTAAAAAAAATTAGACTACCTAAAAGAAAAGACCCAATGAAGATATGGATAAGTGAAATGAACAGACATTTCTCAAAGGAAGAAATAGAAATGGCCAACAAATACATGAAAAAATGTTCCGCATCTGTGGTCATTAAATAAATGAAAATTAAAACAATACTAAGATTCCATCATATGTCAGAAAAAATGGCAGTTATCAAGAAATTCAAAAAAATAAATGCTGGCAAGGCTCAGTACAAACCCTCCAACACTGTTGGTCAGAATGCAAAGCAGTACAACCATGATGGAAATGCATCTGGAAATTCTTCGAAGAACTAAAATTAGAAATTCTATATGACCCAGATATCTCCCCTTCTAGCATCTTCCCCAAAGAGCTCAAGATATTATCCTGCAGCAAAAATATGCATTCCGTTATTTATAGAGACACAATTCTAGTAGCTAAATCCTGGAAGTAGCCAGTAAGTAGAAAACAGGTACACCACACACAGAAACTTCTCTCCTGTTTGTGACATATAATGTCTATCTCAGTGAATGTAAACATTACATGTTGCAAGCAGGAGAGAAGTTTGATATCAATAAGGAGGAAAGTGGGCAATGGAAATTTAGAGGAGGGGAGGGAGGTGGGAGGGAAGAGGGTTCTAAAAAAAGGAATCAGGCTGTCTTGTGTACACGTACTGACTCCCTAAATGATTATAAACTACCTGTAATGCAAACATGTACTAATGAAAAAAAATTTTTAAAGAGAAAAAAATAAAAGGCTCACTCTTGACATAACCTTTAACCCATTGATCTACTAATCAGTGTGAGTGTCACTGGGGATATTTGTAATACCTCCTGGACCTGCCCAGACACACACTTCACTCTCACTCCACTTGATGGTTTCCCCCAGTGCAGTGTCACCTCCTGCAGATCAAGGAGCCCCTTGCATCCTGTCTGACTGTGCCTGAAGACATTGGTACTCTAAAGGCAAGAGAGTGACCCTCTTCATTCACTGCTGAGCCCTCAACAACCAGAGCAAGACACCGAGCTCATCATAGGCACATAATTAATATTTGTTAAATGAATGGAATATTGAATAATAGTAATAATATTAATGCCATATACAAATGTGTGGGGTGCACATATTCCTAAAATAAAATTATCTTGCATGCTTATTTTAGCAATGAAAATGCATTGAGTATTAAACCAATATTTTAATTCAATAAATGAAAAAACAACATATGTAATGGAACAACTAAAAGAAAAGAAATTTTAAAAAACAGAAGTGGGTGAAATGAGAGCATCAAGAAAACAGAAGCCGGTTCTTTGTAAAACTTTGTCCATTAGTAGCTTTCAGGTCATGGGAATGCTTCGTGGTGTCTAACAGGGCAGTGGCTGAGCTCGGGTGCCATCTAAACCTTAAACATAGTCAGTCCTCCACCTCCACCTAGATCCTAGCTAAGTGTTACGGTTGATACATTGTGTCAACTTAAGAAGTTTAGAAGTTTCTCAGCAGGGAGCCAGGGTCCTTACTTTTTGTAAACATCCTCATCCTGTGCAAGAGGAGGGCAAGATGCTATGATTGCTACACCCACCCTGGAGCAGGGGTGATAGCCTGCTTACAGTATAAGGGAGGTAAAGAGGCTTTTTCTCCCCACCTTTTGCTCTTGTTGCTTTTGCTGTCTTCTGTCATCTGGAAGTGTTGCCCCTGTGCCATACCACTCTGCTTTGGAGCCAGCTGACTATAGACTGAAACCTCCACAAACTGTGAGCTAAATAAACCTTTCCTTAATTTTGGGTGTTGCGTGTTTTGTCTCAGCAATGAGAGAAAAGTAATCAAGACACTAAGTGAAAGTGATTTTAATTAATTTAAATAGACACATGTGTCTGGATACACTGCATTTGACAGTGAAGTTTTAAAATATTCTTATGTATGGTACCCAAGTTCATGTGTTATAATAATGGAAACAAAATAAGTAATAATTATTGTCTTGGTTACTTTCCTTTCATTGTTGAGACAAAATACTCAATACCCAAAATTAAGGAAGGAAAGGTTTATTTAGCTCACAGTGTGGAGGTTTCAGTCCTTAATGGATGGCTCCCAGGCAGGGTGGCATGGCACAGGGGAGACAGTGCAAGGTGGCAGAATTCAGAAAAAGCAGCAAGAGCAAAAGAGGAGAGAGCAAGCCTCTTTACCTCCCTTATTGTATGCAGACTAACCACCCATACTATTTCTGTACCCTCCTGTTCACAGCCTCAGGGTGTTTACAAAGTGAGGACCCTGGCCCCTGCTGAATCACTTATTTAACCTTCCAAACTTCTTAATTCTCAAATTGACACAATGTGTCAGCCATTACAATTATGGTAACAAAACAAGGAGCCGGATTAGTCTGTTAGAGTTTCTGTCACTATAACAATATGCCCCGGTTAATCAAGTTACAATTGGAAAGGTTTATTTTGACTCACAGTTGAAGTTTCAGTGTGACTGGTTGGGCTGGTGCTTTTTGGCCTGTGGTAAGGCAGACATCATAGCAGGAATGAATCTGCAAGGAAGTTGGTTGGTCACCTTATAGTGGCTGTGCATTTGGGCATGCATGTGTGTCTGCATGTGTATGAGACAGAGACAGAGACACAGAGAGACATCACTGTTATGACATGGCCCACTGGTCTAACTTCTTCCCAGCAGACCCTATCTCTCAAAGACTCTCCCATTTTTTGGTGTACCACACGTCTGTGATCAGGACTTTAATACACAGCTCCTTGGAAGACACCTGTCCAAGCCACAGCAAGGTTAATTAGATACACGATAAGTGATCATTAGCACTAAAGTGATAAATACATTGTGATATTCATAGTGAAGAAGTTATTTAACTTTAAAATTTGTTAACTAGAGATGCTGGTTTGAGCAATAGTACATGGCAGTATTCAGTGGTTTTAACCCTATAGCAACAGCACTTTCAAACATTTCTGCCTAATACAACCATGGAAATATTTACATTTCAAAAATATTCCCTCCAAGGGAAAAAAACAAGTTGCATAATGATATTCACAGTATCACATTATATGTCATGAATTACACTGGGATGTTCCCCAAAGCCTCATTCACTCAGAGGTTGTGGAGGTGACATGGGTGTGTGATGTTCACATTGTGATCTTGTATTTGCTGTTATCTATTAGGACTAGGGACTGTGTACTAAGCAATTTTCACTCCTTACTCCTTTTGCCCTCCCACAGTAGCATGAGTGTTATGGATTAAAAACTGGTGGTCAACTTAACACCAGCTGAATTAAATAGGCATGGTGCTAAGTGTAATAGATCCACCTGAGGAAAGTTGCCGGCATAAAAGGAGACGTGCAGAGGAAGAGTGGGGCGTTGTGGGTCCTCCTAAGTGCTGTTGTTCAGAGCCGTTGGTTCTCCTGGAGGAGTTGTCATGCTGGTTTCCCCAATATGAATTTGGCCATTATCACCAGAGGAGCTCTGGACCTTGTCACTGAGAGTGGCTGTGGTTCACTTTGGGGGAGCATCGCTTCCTGGCTCCAGAGGGGAAGATGTGTGCTGTTTAATCTCCAGGAGGTTTGCCACGCTGTCTTTCTGATATGTACCAGACTATTATCATTGGAGGAGCTTGAGGCCTCATTGTCACTGAGGATGACTGTGGTACCTTATAGAGGAGCCCTGGTTCTTATTTTGAGCATCTCTTCTTGGCTTCACTGCAGAACCATCACCCTACTGGCACAGATCCTTCACCCTGCTGGCATAGACTTTTTAGCTTCCACTGCTAACCTTTGGGCCTTCCCAGTGCAGATTCGTAAAACAGACTTGCATGAGTCCTTCTCATGGGCTCTAGACCTCCAACTGGACTCATGGGAAGCATTGTCATGGGCTCTAGGTCTTCAGCTGGATTCATGGAGGACAGTACTGTGGGATCCAGGCCCTCAACTGGATTTTCTAGGTCTTTAGAGTTGTGGGCAGATTTCCTGCACTTTCTTGTATTTAACTCTGGGTGACCATCATAAAATAATATTATAAATTCTATGTCCTTTATGTACTTGTTCTCCTTGCAACCTCTGACTACAACGAGGTAGAGATTTCTTTCTCAATAGAGATGACAATGCCAGTGATTGAAATCCAAGACAATCTCAAAGCCAAACTCAGGCTGGTGAGGAAGCTATCCCTATGACTGCACGGTCCTGTGAAGGAAAAAGGGCCATGGGCTCTGAGGGCAGTACTCATACATGTGCTGTGTCACCTCGACAACTGCATGTGATCCAGATGCCAGAGGGTGGTCCTGGACATAGGAATTAGGAGTGCCACCATGAGCAACTGTGTGTTACCTACACTGTCCCCTGCAAATGCAGCCATGTGGGAGAAAGTGGAAAAAGGATTAACAGCCAACACGCAGAGCCCAGGCGAGGTCCCTCTCCCATAGTCTGGTTTTTCTGGGCGAGACAACAGAGCCATACTAGCACAGTCCTCTTCCCAAGTGTCAGTCATTCCAGTAGAGTGATTGTGTGCCCAGAGCCAAGACTAACTTATCACACAACAATGCTGTTTAATGAGCACAGACATTTGCTTTAGAGCACAATGGAAATAAATGTCTGCAAAGCATTGTCAGCTGATTGCTCCATTTAGGGTCTGCCACATTAACACAATTTTCTTCTGTATAGGATAAGCCCACACTGAGGCATACTTAGAACCCACTAGAGGTCTTTTTCTCTGTCCTTTGTTGATTTTAACTATAGCATTTCCCTGGCCCTCCTTCTGCACCACGCTGGAGAGTGCTCACACTCTAGGATGCCGTGACTATCACCCAGCCAGCCAGGACCACTGCTAGTGAGATCTTGGGTTCCCCTAACTCCCAGCAGGGCTAGGGCCACACAGAGGCACAATCCCAGCATGAGTCTGCTTGGCCAGTGTCTGGGTAGATGAAGATGTCCCTCACCTTTTGCCAGGTGGCAGAGGAGCTATGATCCAGGATACACAAAAAGAAAACATACCTCCCTCTCTGCAGCCTTGCACAAAATTTTGTCAAACAGGGCCTCAAGATGTGACCACTGAACATTGAACAACGCATCTTTTATGCATGAAAGACTCATCTTCTTGAAATTGTTGGTTCAAAGGAAGTGCTAATTTATTTTCACAAATTATGCCAGAGGTAAGACTGGGAGTATGCTGAAGTTATTGTTACCAAGCCCATTTCCCAATGTTTTATCACAAAATCTTTTGAACAGAGAAAAGTTGAAAGAATTTGAGAGTAAACACTTGCGTACTCATCTTCTAAATTCCACAATGATTTTCTTGTTTTAACCAATTCCTATTTACCATCCATACATGAAGCTATCTTATTTTTACATTATTTCCAAAGTAAGTTGTGACATTCTGACAGAGCACCCCAAACACATCACAAGGTGTATGTTTAACTATCAATCTAAATGTTTGGTTCATTTTTCATTGGTCACATTTGCTTAGCGTACAATGCAGAGGTCTAAAGGGTAGATAAACAAAAGTCTTATATGTATGTAAGACAAGCCATCCTCAAAATATAGAACATGATTTCAGCTCAAAATGTACCCCCAGTTTTGCACATATCTCTTTGTGTTCATCCCAACTGCTACCCCACAGTTCTGATTGTTCACAAAAGAAATATCTTGTCTATTCTAGAATTTCACACAAAAGAAAGTATGTGTTATGCAATCTTCTATGTAAGGCTTATTCCATTCAGCATTAGAGTTTTGATACTCATCACATTGCTACTTGTGTCTGTAATTTGTTCCTTGTATGGATCCAGCTTGACCTGACCTCTACCCTCTTGAATCGTACACAACGTAAATGACCATGAGTAACCCTCAGCCCTTCCCACACATAGTTTCCCAGCATACTATAAATGAACAAAACTGTTAGAGTGGTAAGCAGAACTTTACAACTGGATTCTGGCATCATCAGAACCAACAACGGGCCTGACGTACTTGCTATTTGGAGATAAACCAGATAATTCTAACTTGGATGAAGTCATTTTTGTACCAACTACTTTATAACCCTCTACTTCTGATCCGCAAATTGCAGGGATCCACCAGTCTTCCTGCTACTTGAGATCATGCTTTTGTCAGTAACTCTCCCCAGTTCACTCCCTGTGCCATCTTGGATCTGTTTCTTTCTTTGGTTCTTTTACAATGGGTATTCTTGGAACATTCCATTTTATTTCCAAATAGTATTTCATCTTATAAGTGCACCACAATTTGTTTAACCACTCTTCTGCTGATAGACACCTGCACTATTTCTGGATTTCTTTTATATTTTGATATAATTAACATAAGAGTTGTTGTATAAGACTTTTCGTGAGGATGTTTTTATTTTTGTTGGATAAAATTAGGGTTCCCAGACATGGCAAGTTAAAAAAAAAAGAAAAGATTTGAGTTACTTGTAACTCTATACATGAATTTTTTAGTATAAGCATGCCACATACAATATTTTTTTGGAACATAAGTATACAAAAAGTTAATTTTTTCCTGAAATTCAAAATTAGCTCAACATCCTGTGCTTTAGCTGGCAACTCATGTATTAGTGAAAATGCTGGGCCATTATATACACAACTATTTACCTGTATGAGATCTCCACATCTACTTCACTGCAAATGACCACACTCTTTAAATTGCCCATTGACTATGCAGAAGAATCATGCCTCTCACAGATCCACTATTCCACTGAGCATATTGTATATTATGTGGCTGTAATGTGTCTCCCATACTATGTAAAAGGACATGCTTATTAGAAAATCCTGAGTCATTCAGGAAGTTAGAGGGCAACTAGAAAAATCTATAGTCAACAATGTAGCAAAGGTTTAAATCAGTGGTGGTGAACCTGTAACACACATGCTGTAGCTGGTCATTTGTATCATTGAAAGCTCGGAAAGGTTTGCCATCACGGGTGTAAATGGAAAAGGAGACACTGGAAAGACAAAGGTGGATCAAAAATGTTGTCCACTTCAGGAAAGAGATGAATGAAGATCAAGAAAATGCAACAAGGAAACAACTTCCATCATCCCAGAGAAGCAGATGGTGAACAGAGCAGAAAAGGTGGGAAGCTAAGGGAACCACGTTTCTCTCAAGGCAGCAAGGGGGCTGAAGGTGCAGGGCTTAGAGACAAGAGAGGCCTCTGTCCCCAGCCCTCAGAGTGTGATCCCCAGGTCAGCAAGGACAAAATCCTCTGGGAAGACAGGGCCCCAGCACCATAGTTCAGGGGTGCATACCAGCTAGCCACATGGGTCCTGGAGGTTCTGAACTCCATCCAGCCAAGTCAAGGCCCAAATGACATACTCTGGGGGTGCATTCCTGCTAGCTGTATGGAGGATTCTAGCTCTGCCCAGCCCAGAGTCCCAGCACAAGCCATCAGGGGAATGCTTGACCAGTCTCACAGGCCACAGAGGTGCTGAGCACTGCCCAGCCCAGAGCCCCACAGCAGCCTATCCAGGAGGGACCAACCTAGCCAACAGGTCCTAGAGAATTTGAGCTCCATCCATCAGAGTACAAGGCCCCAAAGCCATAGTTCAGGGTTGTGTCCCAGCTAGCCGCATGGATCCCAAAGGTTCTGAACTCCACTCAGCTAGGAGCAAGGCCCTGGCACCATACTCCAGAGGTCCTTCCAGGCTAGTCGCTCAGTCCAGAGGCTCTGAACTCCTTGCAGCCAGGCACAAGGCACCAGTGACACACTCCAAGGGTGTGTCCCTGCTAGCTGCAGAGAGGACCCAAGCTCTGCCGAGCCGAGCATCCCAGTGGAACCCAGCACAATCCATCAGGGGAATGCACAGCCAACTTCACAGCTCACAGAGCACAAGGCTCTGGCACCACAGTTCAGGAGTGTGCCCTGGAGAGCTATGGGGATATTTGAGGACTGAAGCTTGGCTCATTTCAGCATTCCTGTGCAATCCATCGGGAGGGTGCCTGGCCAGCCACATGGGTCCCAGAGGAAAATGGCAAAATGAAAGAGCAAGATGCAGTCTCAGTCCTGCAGCCCCCCTAGAACAGACCCAGGAGACACTGAAATGAAAGGCACTAGAAATTGCACAACTGAACTTTCTGAAATGATAGCAACTGAAGTAAAGAAACAACTTTATGAAGCTACAGAGGAAATAAGATTAGAAATAATCTTCCAGGTAAAAGAAAGAAATGACAAACATTATGAAAGAAATCTTGAGTGTATCTAAAGAAGATCTAAATAAAAAATAGAGGAACATAAGAAAATGATGGAAACCTTGAATGAACAATATAAGACAGAATTGGAATGCATGAAACAGATTCAAAGGGATATTCAGGAAATTAAAAATTCCCTTGAAAGCTGGCAAAACTGCTTGAATGAAGCTAAAGACAGACTCTCAACCCTTGAAGACAGGATGGAAGCTTATGATCACAAAAGAAAAGATCTCTTTAAAATAACAAGAAACCAGGAAACAAAAATTCAGCAGCTGCAAGGTGATGCAAGGAGAAACAAGATAAGACTGATAGGTATCCACGAAAAAGCAGGGGTCAATGCAAATGACATATGAAGAATATTTACAGAAATAGTAGCAGAAAATTTTCCAAACATGGGAAAAGAATCTGATATGCAGATAAGTGAGGAATATAGAAACCCAATTAGCCATAACCAAAATAAATCCTCACCCAGACATATAATAATTAGGGTATCAGAAATTCAGCACAAGAATAGAATACTAAAAACTGTCAGAGAAAACAAACAGATCATCACCTGTGAAGGAAAGCCTATCAGAACCACACCGGATTCTCAATACAAATCTTCAAGTCAAGAAGAACTTGAAGTATTTCAAGTCCTGGAAGAAAACAACTTTCAACCCTGATTGAAGTGCCATGCAAAACTATCTTTGAAAATTGATAGAGAAATAAAATACTTCCACAACAAAACACAATTGAAGAAATTCATGACCACCAAACCAACACTACAAAGAGTACTGAAAGATACTTTAGAAAGAGATAAAGATAACTACAATTCCAAGAACAACAGCAGAAGGAAACCACTAAGCAGGGCAAGCTGTTAAACAGAAAAAGTAGAAAACCAACAACGGAAAGATAACATCACGGGATAAGTCAGCATGTACCAGTTACATCCATCAATGTAAATGGTCTCAACTCACCAATAAAAAGAAACAGGCTTGGCAGAGTGGATTCAGAAATAAAATCCAACAATATACTGTGTACAAAAAATACACATTTAATTCAAAAGGAAATTCATAGGCTTAAAGTCAAAGGATAGAAAACAATACTCCATGCAATAGGAACCCAGAAAAAAGCAGGGGTAGCTATTCTGTTTTCAGAGGATGTGAACTTCCAACCAAGAATGAGCAAAAGAGATAAAAGTCACTACATACTTGTTAGAGGAAAACTTAAAGAGGAAGAGATTACAATCATAAATATATATGCACCAAAATGGGAGCATCCAACTAAGTAAGATGAATCTTAATAGACATGAAATAGCAAATAAGCAATAATACAGTTATAATGGGGGACTTTAACATCCCATTGTCACAAAGAGACAGATCAACCAAACAAAAAGTCAGCAAAAAATAAATAAATAAATAAATAACAGAAATGAATCAAACTTGAGAACAAATGGACCTAGTAGATGTATACAGAGTGTTCCACTCAACAACATCAGAATATACATTCTTCTCAGCTGCACATGGGTCATTCTCTAAAATAGATCATATACTAGCCCACATTTGAAAGAATCCCATGTATATTACATGGTCATAGTGCAATAAAATTGGAAATTAATGACAAAAAACCCCACAGGAACCCCATAAACACATGGAAATTAAATAACACTCTCCTAAACAACCAATAGGTCACAGAAGAAATTAAAGAAGAAATTAAACAATATCTACAATTGAATGAAAATGCAAACATAACTTACTAGAACCTGTGGGACACAATGAAAGCAATCCTCAGAGGGAAATTTACAGCAGTAAATTCCAGCATCCGGAAAATGGAATGAACACAAATAGGCAACCTAATGCTGCACCTCAAACTGCTAGATAAAGAGGAACAAGCCTTAATAACACAGAAGAAATGGACAGATTTCTAGAAACACATGAATTACCAAAGCTGGATCAAGAAGATGTAAAACTACTGTATAACCCAATTTCAGTTAATGAAATTGAAACTGTCATTAGAACCTTACCAACCAAGAAAAGTCCAGGTCCTGATGGATTCACAGCTGAATTCTACAAGAAATTCAAGGAAGACTTAATGCTAACACTCCTCAAACTCTTCAGTGAAGTTGAAAGAGAAGCACTGCTCCCTAACTTATTCCTGGAAGCAAGTATTACCCTAATACCAAAACCAGAGAAAGACCCAGCTAAAAAAGAGAACTACAGGCCAATCTCCCTAATGAACATCGATGCAAAAATCT
>RJWT010030040.1:0-14752 GCA_004365215.1 Cuniculus paca | reverse complement strand
TCATCATTGATTTTTTTTTAATCTCACTTCATCTGTGAAAGAGCTTGGGTGGATAAAGTGAGACGAGGAAGGCAGATGACAGCATGCATGTGATTTATCTCAGGATCTTGGCCCTTCAAAGGAAACTTTGTTGATTATCTTTGTGACTTCTAGAATATTTAGTGCAGTAACATAGAATATGTGTTTTATAAATGTGTTGTTTGTGGGATAGCTGAGTAACATTTGCCAAGCCATGTGAAAGTAGATAAAATAAGTAATAGCTCATTTATTTGCAGGGCAACCTTCACTATTCAAGACATAGAAATAGCCTTTTGTGAGCAAAGAAGCCCATATACAGTGACCTCCAGAACTTTCTGACTTATGATAAAGTATAAACTGAAGTTTCTGATTGGAACATTTTCAGTGTTTCCTCAGCCAGAGATTAGAGGGGGCTGCTCTGGCCTCCCTATGAAGAATAAGACAGTAAAATACCTATGTGTTTAATACAGGGGATGGTAGCTCTCTGTACATCTCAGTGTGGTCTATGGGGTCAGGTGATTTACGCTGTTCAAGGAAGAAAATTGTCAGAATTTTTAAAAAAGCTGCTTAAAGACTTAAGTTGATTATCTGGAAGTGTACCTGGGCAGTGTGTTCCTCAGTGATACTTTATTAAAAGGAATTTTTGCCAGTAACACCGAGTATTGATGAGAACGTGAAGCACTATTCCTTGCTGGTAGGAGTATGTAGGTATGTTCAGTTTGAAAAAATGTTGATAGTATCTATTATGTATACTTTGTGACTCAACAATTCTGCACCTGGATCTACATGATAGGTATGAGTGTTTATGTTAATCAAAACATTCCAAGGGTAGCCACATCAGCTTTATTAAGAATGGCTCAAAATTAGAAAAAACTAAAATGTTCCTATCTATGATAGAGCGAACAAATACATTGTGTATTGATAAAGCAGCTATGCTGTAGAGAGAAGGCAAAACACGCTAACAGCGTATTCGCAAAACAGAAGATTGAATAAAAGAAGCCAAACACAGGAGAATATATATAGTTCATGTTTATACAAACAAGTAAACCTTGAGGTAGAGGTCTGAGTCATGGCCATTCTTGACTGGAAGTGGGCATGAGGGAGCCTTCTGCATAGCTATAATTGTTCTAATTCTTGGTCTGGATGGTGGCTACATTAGGTATACATATGCAATATTTTACTGAGTTATTCTCTTAATATCCACAATTTATGTTTTTTTATTTTATTTTATTTTATTTTATTTTTTTTTGCGGCACTGGGGATTGAACTCACGACCTTGCGCTTGCCGGGCAGGCGCTTAGACTGCTGAGCTAGATTCCCAGCCCTGTTTTTGAGACAGGGTCTCGCTATGCCGTTAGGCTGGCCTTGAGCTCACTTTGTAGCCCAGGCTGGTCTCGAACTCACAACGATCTGCCTGTCTCAGCCTCCTGAGTGCTGGGATTACAGGCGTTGAGCCACCACGCCCGGCTCACAATTTATGTTTTAATGAAAAGAAGTATTACTCAAGTGTGATGCTGAAAAATTTGCCTCAGACTCTTGTGCTTTTTTTTTTGGAGATTAAAAGTAATATTCTTGTGGTTCTTATCCCTGAACTTCTTGGGAAATTTTTCTTCTTACTCCTACCTGCAGCTCTTTGGAAGGAGTTCAAGTCCAGGGGTCAGGAGGCCTTTGCTGTAGTCTCTTCAGTGTCACTTTGAAGACATTTACTTATGGGAAAGTTCATCAGCAAAGGACATGAAGTAGCATCTCAGTCTCTCATTTTTCGGATCCACAGGGCTTGGCAAATACGGAATTAAGTGTGAGATACTAGAGTTTTGGAAAAAAATCAAAAGGTCTACCCAAATACCAGGAATTAGAATTGTATTTGAACTTGATGAAATTGATAGCAGCTACTAATTTGAATCATGTAAGGTGTTGCTATCAAAGACCATACTGTGATTTCAAGTTACTGGGCAGTGATTTATGAATCATTTTTGGTACTCAGCCTAGGGCCATCAGTGGTGGTCATGACATTAGGGTATAGAACACATAAGGTAACTTGCATATAGGGAAATATGGTAATTGCAGAAACCATCACTACTAGGAATCCTGCAGGGTCCAGGTGATAACACTGGTCAGCATCAGGTGTTCAGAAAGAGGGTTCTTTGCAAGGTAAAGCCCTTAGTCCATTGTGGCCAAGTGAACAGTGCTTAGACAACCTGCAGTTAGTTCTGGTGGTTCTGCCAAATGACTATATGATGTGAGGCAACCCTTTCACTTTCCTGGGCCTTAGTTTTCCATCTGTAAAATGGGGGACTGAATGATATATTGGATCCTTCTCAGCTCTAATTTCCTCTGTCTTTCTCACACAGGCAATTCTCACTTATTTCTAGATTTGTATGATGTAGCTCATGTTAAATCTTGAGCTGGATTCCTCTTTTTATATGGCTGTTTCCTACCACTCTTAGTTTTTATGTTTAGGACATGCAAGTTCATTTTCTAACAGATAGATCCTTTAAAAAACAACTTTGCTGTGTGAATAAAGAGCAAAATAAAGAATGGATAATAGGAAGTAGGGAGATCTTTCTCAAAGGACAAGTGATCAAGTGATGGAAGGAGGGAGGGAGGGAGGAAGAAGGGCAAGGAAAGGGGATGAACACATACCAACTTCCCACAGGGAATGTAATCATTATGTACAAAAAAAAAAGGATTAAGAGATGAATGAAGGTGGGAGGGAGGGACAAAGGGGATGAATAAAAGGAATTAAGATATGCAAATCTTAAAAAAAGATATACAAAACTTTTGTAATTGGGGAGGGAGGAGGGATTGAAGGCAGGGCAGGAGAATGGGAAAAAAAAGGAGCAAGTTCTATCATGTATAGGTACAAATTCTATATGATGAGTGTGATCATTATATTTACCTAAAATGTATCAATAAAAAAATAAAAATTAAAAAATAAATACAAAGCAAATTTCTAGGAAGTTGTCTTTCTGACTGGCTACACTAGCACTCTCCATTGTTTAGCCTTCCCAAGGCTGCCTGGGTCACATGGATTTCAGATGAGTCAGATTGAAAATTGAAAATTAAATATCTAAAGCTTTGAGAAAAAATAGAGCTTTTAGAATTAAGTATAGGGTATTGTGGCCCCCCAAAAAGATGTATCATGTACATCTATCAATTCTCTACAATGTAAACACTATGTACTGCAAACTTGTACTAATAAAAAATAGGTAAATGAAGAGAAACAAGAAAAAAATAACAATAACAAAAGACAACTCTCCTAGCCAGAAAAACCATGTTGTTTCCTAGTAAACAATATCCATTATCATTTTTTCGACCCAGTATTTCTATACTCTTAGTGCAGAGGACTGACTGCTACATGAGCATTTCCCTGTCTCTAGTTTCCCTCTGCCCTGTTAGAGCTCTGTCCTGACTGGATTGATAGTGCTTCAGTTTTGGCCACATTTTCCTAAGGCAGCTCAATCAGTGCACGCCAAGTCCCAGGTCTGGTACCTGAGCCAGTGAGAATGCTGGTGCAAAGAGAAGTCCAGGAAGAGAGCCACCAGCACTTGGAGGTGAGCACCAGGTGTCACATGACATGTATTCTCTCGTTCATACTCATATTCTCTTTCTCTCCCTCCCCCCGACTCCACATCCCCAGCCCCCACCCCCACCCCTGGCTTCTTGCCTGGCCTGAGCATTTGAAGGCTAAACAAAAATGTGAAGCCAAGGAGAAAATATCTTATCCTCCTCTGGTAGCCTGGGCAGAAGTCTTATTTTGCACATGGCAGGATGGGGGAAAGGAAGAGAGGAGGGGTGATGGGGTTATGAGAAGATGGCTTCGTGGTATCTGGAAAGGGATCAGGGCCTCACAGCTCAGAGAATGGGTGAAAATCTTCACAGCACTTGCAGTTTTTCTATTCCTCCATGACTGTCTTGGCAGGGGCAGTTGCTTCTGTTTCACATTCCAGACTCTTCTGCCAGAGTTCTGTGGGTCAGGGACAACACTGTTTCTCCCCTGGCAGCCCCCTTCTTTGGAGAATTGTCTCGATTCTTGATATTGGGGTATCTAAACTCTTTTCTCTGAAGCCAAAGCCTTTCTTCTTTCTGGCTTCTTTCCCACTGCCAAATTTGGTAGTGCAGTTTTGTTTCCCTTGCACCTAGTCGGATGGCATAACTGACAGCTTCTCAGCCACTATCCGGGGAAGGGGACTCCCTTCAGAGCAGGCCCTAAAGGGCCTCGTTCCAAGGATGCCAGTTGGGTTCTGGCTGGAGGAATCTTCACTCTGGGAGCTGATTTTTGATCTGGTGGTACAGTTTCTTTTTACTTTAAATTTCTAAAAATTATCCTTAAATAAGAACTTTGTTTTTTGAATGTAATTTGATTTTTGAAAATAGTCTTTTTTCAGGGATGTCTGGGGAAGAGAGAATCAAATCTGGATAAGCTGAATAATAATGTTTTCATTAAGAAAAATCCAAACAAATAAGAAGCAAAAGTTTGCCTATAAAGTAATGACAGTTTGCTTGCTTTTTATTTTGAAATGATAGTGATGGCTGTTCTCAAGAGGAGGACAGGAATGTTTTTAGTGTCTGCTGGGTTATGCATATAGGCATAGGAAGGAGAAAGCTACAAGGAAGCTCTTATTTCTACATTCAATTCAGGAGGGCATAGGAGTTGCCTATGGTTTTGTGGCATTATGAGCCACCCCCCACCCTGTCCCAGGCAGTACCTACAATTTTAGGCCTACTCCTGTGCTTTACAAGGAGGAAAGGGGCAGGTGAATACAAGGCATTGCCGAGTTCCTTATAGTTCACATGTTTCTGGGGAGCAAGACTGAGTAGTGAACTATTCTGCACCTGGGAGGTCTGCCTGACACTGAGAGATCTTATCCTGAGCCAGTAGGCTTGCCTGGACCCACAGGCAAAGAGTGTTCGAGAAGGGGCAGCAAGAGGATCATGTGTTCCTAGTTTAACTCCAGTGGCCTTTATCAAGTTTTAAAGAGGTACTCTTTGAAAGAGTTGGTTATGTTAGAAGGCTGCAGTGTACACTGTTAAGGGAGGCTGATTTTAAAGATAGTAATCTGGGACAGTGAAAATGTCAAGATAGCTGCTAAAGAGAATTCTTGCCCCAAGCTGTGAACAGCCGTGTTGTCTGTCCTTGCAAGAAAGGGGTACTTGATGGACTGGAACAGGGGCATTCTAACACATCAGTGCAGCTTCTAAGGTCAGAGTCAACAAGGGCCAGCATGTGGAAGGGAGGGGACTGACAGACTGAGAGTCTACTGTATACTAGTATCTGGCATTGCTAAACATCAATTTGTGGAATACTCCAGAGTCCTGCAAGACGGACATTAAGATTCCTCATTTTACAGATGAGAAAATGGAAACACAAATGATGAAATCACCTATCATAACCTCACCACAGTCTCATCTCAGTCTTATGGCACACTTTGTTCAATCTTCTGCACTGCTCATGTTTTTTTGCCATTGTTTGCCCACTCCCAGCGGCTCTAATGGAATTGTTCTGTGAAGATCCAGATTTTGGGGTTATTTTTTAAAGCTACTTGGGTAATTTTACTATAAAGTGAGGGTAAAGAATTGCTGCTTAAACATTTTTTATTTTGCACAGCTGAGGATGCTGGGGTAAATACTATTCCATTGAAAAGATTGTTTTAGATTTTGTGTGTGTGTGTGTGTGTGTGTGTGTGCACGTGTGTGCATGTGTGTGTATCCCCAGGAGCTACATCAAAATCAGTGGGTCTCAAACTAGACCATGTATCAGAATCACTTGGAAGGTTTGAGGTTTGCAGGCCCCTTCTTCAGTGTCTGATTCAACAGGTCTGAGATGGGCCTATGAATCTACCTTTCTCAGAAGTTATCATCTGATACTGTTGCTTCTGGTCAAATGTATTAGTCTCTTTCCTTGTTGCTAAGACACAATATGTGGCATTCACAATTTAAAGGAGAAGGAGATTTATTTGGGCTTGTGGGTTTTAGAGGTTTCAGTTCATAGTTGGCTGGCTCCAAGATAGTGACAGCATGGTAGAAGGGCCTGGCAGAGGAAGACAGTTTGTATCATGGTGGCCAGGGAGAAGAGAGTGAAGGAAGGAGCTAAGAAGTGATACCACCCTTCTAGGTTTCACCACAGTGACCTACCTCCAAGCCTAACCTTCTAACAGCAAGTCAACTATATTGTCCCCATGGTAGGTGTCAATCACCTACCCAAAGGCCTGCCTGTAAGTTTATAAGCCTTTTGGGGACAATCTTGATCCAAACTAGCAATAGCAAAGCTTTTAGAGAAGAGTGCCCAAACTGCAAACCAAAACCCACTTATTTATTGCAAAGTTCCAGCACTGCATTAAATCTGAATACCGGGGTTTTAGTTTGGAAAAAACAACCCATACATTAACATCTTTTGTCTTAAAAGCAAAACAAGTGACCCATGTGCCATAGGTTTGCCACCATTGATCTAAACTGTAACGTTCTGCTCCAGTCTCCCCAGAATTTATGTACATTTCTTTATGGAAAATATATTTAGTCAGAGTAAATAAGATGCAAAATCCACAATAGATACTGTGAAAGAGCAAGAAACTGCTCAAAGGGGAAAAAATAACTGGGATAGAGGAAAGGACAAAAGGAAGGGAAAAGGAAAAAGATACAAATTTGTTTATATTTGCATAAAATAACTAAGATGATTATACTACTAATTCTATTAGTTCTTGGAAAAGAACAGTTAATACTCATACAGTTGCATCAGTTTTGCACATCTATATCTGGTAATCTAAGCAACTCTTTTGAAGATAGCAATATACAATATTATAGCCATTGTTAAATTTCTATCATCTTGTTTTGAAAGCCTATATTGTTATTGTTTTGGTTTTTTTGTGTTCTTGTAGTTGTTGTTTGTATGTCTCTTGTTTTTTGTTTTTCTTTTATGTTTTTTTCTCTTTTAAAAAAAATTAAAAAATACATTTAGTGTATCTCTAAGAGTTGCCAAAGCCTTAACAGTTCCAGAAGTGCTGAAAGATCCAAATCAAAAGTTTCCTTTGAGACTCAAGGCAAACTCTTAGCTGAGAGCCCCTATTAAAAAAATCAAGAAAAAAGTTAAACACTGCCCATATACATTAGCATAGTAAACAGTTTCATTCCAAAAGGGAGATATAGGGAATAGAAAGAAATGGGACCAAAGCAAGACAGAAACCCAGCAGGGCAAAAATGAAATCCTATAGCTCTATGTCTAATACCTGGAACAAAGGTGTGAACTCCAAACAGCTTGTGTGGCCCCACCTCTATGGCACTGTCAGTTGCAGTGCTTGTAACTTCTCTTATGGGGGGCTTTGCTCACTGCCTGAGGTTTTTCTCAACAGATGTTCCATTTTGCTGGCTTCTTCAACTTTTGGAGTCTCTGCTGCACTTTCAGCTTCACTTTCATAGCTTCATGTGCCCTCTTGGGGAACACTGCCTGGTTTCCTAGGCCTTCTTCTGAAATCTGAGTGAAAATCTCCCTGATCCCACAACTCTTGCGTTCTGCAGACCTGTAAAACGTGCACCATGTGTATAGTGTGAAGGTCTGCTGCCAGCTCAGGCAGTAGCTGAACCTCCTGGAATCATACCTGTAGAGGCCTCTGAGTTCCTGGATAACTGAGCACTGTGAATGAAATCCCAGGTAATAAGTTTGTTAGGTGGCTCTTTCTGAACAGACTCTTCTCAAAGCAAAATCTTTCACTTTTGAACCCTTTAGGTTGCAAAGGGTAGGTCTTACAGTTGCCCTCAAAGTATCCTTCCTACTGTCCTGACGCAGTGTACTTGGCTTCTTTGTAATGTTAATCTTCTTAGAAACTGAGTGCTCCTCTTGTTCGACTTTACAAGCACCTTTTTTCTGCCAAAACTTAAAAAATTTCTAATGAGATTTTTGCTAGTGTTTTTCAGTGCAAATCTCTATAAAAGCAATGAGCATTCATGCAACAGCCTGAATGTTGGACTGCTGTGAATTTCCTCTGGTAGATTAGTCTGTGTATTTAAGTTTAGTCTCCCCCAAAGTCTCAGGACACAAGCAAAATGAAGACAAATTTTTTGCCAGGGCATCTCAAGTCCAACTGTCAAAGGGGCCTTGTCCCAACTGATACCTCTTGACCCTGGTGTTTACTGCTTACATTTTTACAGCATTCTGGTCTTCTGAGCTCTAACCAGAATCTTCCATCAAACTCAGCTTGCAGGGTACTAGGGCTTCTCCAGCCAGCATTTCCAAACCTTTCGAAACTCCTCCTGTGCTCCACTTCCAAAGGCTTCTAAACTACAAGGTCAGATAACAGTCATAGCAGTGTCCCCACTTCCTGATACCAAGATCTGTCTTAGTCACTTTCCTCATTGCTGAAATGTACTACCTGACATCCAACACTTAAAAAAGGAGAGGTTTCAGTCCATAGTTGGCTGGCTTTAAGACAGACACAGCTTGGTGGGAGGGACTGGCAGAGGAAAGCTGCTAACATCATGGCAGTCAGGAAGGAGAGAGCAAAAGGAGGCTCTGGGGAGAGAGATGCATCCCTTCCAGGTAATGCTTTCAGTGACCCATCTCCTTTGACCAGGCCTCACTTCCTAACAGCAAGTCATGTTGTCCCTGTGCTTCAATAACCTTCCAGAAGTTCCTTGCTAGGCCTAGTGGCACAGTCTATAATCCCAGTATCCAGGAGGCTGAGACAGGAGAATTTCCATGAATTTGAAGCCAGCCTGGGCTACATAGTGAGACCCTGTCTCAAAAAGCAAAAATTGCCCAAAGTTCCACCTATGAGCACGTGATGCTTTTGAGGGACATTTTTGATCTAATTCATTACATCTAGAAACCTTACTATGAGTGCACCTGATGCCTTAGAAGAAGAGTAGGCACTTAGTGACTGAATTTCACCAAATTGGCACAATCATTCAGTGGAAATCAGGACCTGAAAACCCTGGCCTTATCAGATAGTGCAGCCTATCCTCTTACCATGGCTTATGCTGGCTCCAGGAGCCTGAGAGGTGAAGTGGGGTGGCCTGGTGTCTACCTAACCTCTGGGAAGGAGGTTCGAGTTTATTGGTCTTTAGAGTCTCTTGGGAAGAGACAATACCAGTTTCCTGCCAGGAGACCTAGTGGGTGTTAGAGGCCCAGAAATTCTGGGTCGAGGTTCAAAACAGCTATGAGATTATGGATTCTTAGCTCAGGACACACATTCCTGGTGCAGATTGTGGTCTGGATAAAGATAGTCACCCATGTGAATATCCCAGAGTGTCTCTTACAAAGCTGGTGACTGCTTTTTAAAAGCACTCTTTGTGTACTGCAGGAAGTCCAGGAGAATTTGGGATGAAAACATGGTTTTCATCCCAAATTAGTGATATCAGTGGTCTAAATGAGGTCATGAGCCAACCCTGGATGAGCAGGAGAAAAGGGTTGGTGAGACACAGATGCTGTGAAAGTTTGGGCAACAGGAAAAATGTTCAGGCTAAGCAAGAGTGGAGTGTTTGGGAGAGGAGGCAGAGGGCTAAGCTGGCCAATACAGCAATGGTGTGGGGAAATTGAATTTCCCCTTCTAGAAGCATCTTGGGTCACTTGGTTTTGCTGAATAATGAATTTAAAATCCTCAAAACAAATATTCACCTAAGTGCCCACTGTGTGCATAACACCATTCCAGATGCTGTGGGACCACTAACAAATTGATTAATGGTAACATGCAGAGTGAGGTTAGTACTGCATGGTCCATGTAGATGGCAGATCTTCCAGAGTGGGACAGAGTCCTTCTGGCTGTGTGCTGGGGAAGACTTTGGGAAGGGTGGGTCTGCTGGTCCTACAGGAGTAGTAAGGTACAAGGTGTGGCAAAGGTGCAGGTTCCTTACAAGGGAGTATTTCATCCTGGTTGCAATGGGTTATTTGTGGGAGGAAGATAAGGCTGTAGAAGAAAAGGGGAAATGAATGTAAGATGCTGTTCCTCGGATTGTTGTATCAGCCCATTCTCAAAATGTGAGAGCTGAGGTGGCTGGGGACCACCTTGAGAACACAGGCCTCCTGGTAGTAGGGCTGCTTGTACCAACTTCTTAGGAGATATTTTCCTCACAGGCAAATTACAGGTTATTTTTACCTTTTCCAGAAATATTTCAGATTAGAAGAGGAGGAGGAAAGTTCTAACCTTTTAGGGAAGACTGAGGTTTAGAGAGGGAAAAGGCTAAAAGTGATCTGGGTGTGGGTTGGCTGCAAGGGGATGGCTAAAATGGTCTTCTGAACATAATGGTTCTGCTGCGGACAGTGGTGAGGGGCACAGCCTTCTCTGCATAGCACAGGGATGTGGATGCTTGATTTTGAGGGCTTTCTGTGAGGTTTGTGTTTTTATTCAGCTGAGAGGAATTATGGGGAACAAGGGTGGTCAGGACAACCCTAACCAGAGCCGGAGGCCCTGGTACTCCTCTTGGCTCTCAATAGGCTGGTATTTCAGGGTTGTCAGGGGCTGTCTTGGATGTCCTTCTCTGTGTGCTCATACCCACCTTTGGGGTGGGTGGGAGTTAAGCATTTAGTCAGAACTGCAAAATCACCTCTTTGTCTGCTGGATCCCCATTAGACAGCAGCTTAGCTGGTCTTTTCCGCTTCTCTTGCCAAAACCATTCACGGACCTCCACCCCCACCATACCACCTTTGAAGTCAGCCAGGTCTGACTACAAGGAGGGGAAAGGGAGCTGTCTGAGGTCACTGCTTCCCCAGTGGTATCACCCTTGAGTATTTGTGTCCAAGAAGAGCATTTTGTTGCCTTGGTAACTTTCTTGCATGAGTCCGCACTCAGAATATGTGACCAATCTCAATGTTTTGTGCTCACTGGACAGAGCTAGAGGAACAGATCAAAGGGAAAAGTCTCAATTATTGATCAGTGTTGGGACCAGAGATTAAAAGGGTAGCTGAGACTGGCAATGAAATGGCTGCTGAGGTCTGAAGGATTCGCTTGAATTCTTGCCCTCTCCATCTTCTGTCTTTCCTCTTTCCTTGGGAATTCTTACCTCCTCCTTTTGTGAAGTTGCGCGCCCTTTTTGCTCCTCCTTGTATGTCACTCAGTCACAGGCTTGAACTAGTGTGTGTCTGTGTGGGCAGAGTGTTCCCTGGCCACTCATGGGAAGTGGTGGGTATGCGGGAATGAAGAATTGGGAGCTGACCTCTGAGTCCTGGTCGTCATCAGAGGGCTTTCAGCTTGTGGAACACGTGACTCACCTCCTCTCTGCTGGAGAGGGAGCCTAGAGTCTGGGAGTAGGGTGTTGATTGACGTTTGTTCATGTATGTGTCTATCTTGGAATCCATAATGCAGGTGTGAGGTGACAGAATCTGTTTCAGATTGTTGCAAAGGGTAATTGATTGGGGGATGCAGAAGGCTGGGGCAGTGTTGCAGCACTCTTTTCTCTCAGATCCCATCCACGGCGCCTGGATCCTTTCCCTTTTTCTTTGTGAGAATCTCATCTCCTTGGATATGAAAAAGCAGAATAATGAGGCAGAGAGACTCAGGTTGGCAACACTCCCTTTGAGTTGTTCTCTGGAGAAAACACACCAACTTGGTGCTGTTGTGTCAGAGTCAGGGCGTGTGTGTGGGGTAAGTGAAGCTCCTTCAGAAACAGAATGAAGCGCACTGTGCCTTTCGTGGCTTCCTGTGGCGTGATCCTCTTGAGTCACTCTGAGGCCAGCATCTTAATGCATTAGCTCCCTTTATTCCATCTGCAATTCATTATGTACCAGTGTGTGCCAGGCCCTGTATTGCAGAGAACCTTCAGAACCACTCTTCTTGCTTTGCAGCACATTATTAAGCAGTGGTTCTTGGGCCTTGTTTGGGATGAGGAGGGTGTGTGCAAGCAGAGCTTTAGTGCACAGTGAGGAGAGAAGTGGGGGGGGTTAGAGACACAGTAGGGGAGCCAGGCTACCTGGAGATTCCCTCATGTGGGGGTTTTGAGGGAGGGAGGGCATCAGAGCTGATCGGGGTGGTGATGTTGAACCCTGGTGTTTGGATATTGGGAGATCATAGTCTTCTTTGAAGAAGCCATCAGGGGACTGTGGGATTTGGAGGAAAGCCCAGGTGGGCAGTAGGGACTTTCTGCATCATCTGAAAGTGCTTCCTGATTCTGACTTCAGACTCTTGCTCTTACTTTGTCTTCAAGGAAGGAGGAGATGGCCTTTATTTGGTGCTTGGTGTTGCTCTCTGGACATGTCCTCCCTCCCCCAAGTCCCATATTGTACCCCAAAGATCCCACGTTGTCTCATGGTGGTTCCAGCCAGCAAGTTATCTCTTTTGTGACCCCTCTCATTGGTGATCAGGGCTGATCCCTGGTGAAGCTGTGAAACTTACTTTTCTAGGTCCTTTTGCTCCCCTGGTTCTTACCAAAATAGAACCAGTGATTCCAGTTTCAAAATGCCCTCCTTCTTTTTTCCCTCTCCAGACCATTAAAATTCTTGCTTCTGCAGGGAGCTGATAAACTAATGCATACTTTTGTACTCATGATTAGTAACAGTTCAATGGATTATTCCTTATAGTAGAGTTTGTAATTTAAAAGAAACATGTTAAGCTAAAGAAGTAACTCTCTAATGATGGAATTTTAACTGCCATAGATAGGCAGGTAGAGGTGGTATTTTGAGTCTCTGAGCTGCAACTGCAGAATTCTTCTCTATCCTTGTCAGACCTTATCTTAAGGAGAGAATTCAGTTCAAGGTGTCCCAAACTCAGCTTCAGGGCGAAAAAAATGTCGTGTGATCAAAAACTACAGTGGATATTTAAATTTTAAAAACTTTATTAAAGTAAAAGACATGTTACCATTAATCCCCCTCAAAGTATTCCCATTTGCTTTGAACACAATTAACTTACCATTTTTGCAACTTTCTGAAGCACTTCTAGAAGTCCTCTTTCATGGATGTCTTTAGTTACGCTGTCATGGCTGCCTCTATGTCCTGAACAGATTCAAAATGCTTATCTATCACAGTCATTTTGATTTTGAGGAAGAGCCAGAAGTCACACAGTGCCAGATCCAGTGAGTAAAGTGGACAAACATACCCTGTAAAGTTTTTGTGAGCCTGCCTTTCCTCGCTGGATGGTGCTTGGCAGCAGCATTCACTGTATTTTTGATCACACCTCATCCGTGTTGACCATACCTTATATGATCAACATGTAACAGATGGAAGGGAAAACTTACTGTTTTGCACCGTCCTAGAGAATTTAAGCCTTGTGAGCAGAGGTTAATGGACAAACTGTCCATCAGGGAGAACTGAACAGTAATGGAAAGTCTTGCTCTGGGTGGGGCAGGGGTCACTGACATATAATGGGCACTTTCTATATGCCTCGCATTTCAACGATACCATCTGTGTGCCAGTCATTTAGCATTTGCCTTGCTTACTGCTTTGGGGAGGTTGGGAGGTTTGCCCAGGTTCACTTAGATTGGAACAACTGTGATTGTTTTTTTTGTTTGTTTGTTTGTTTGGTTTTTTTTTTTTAACTCCAAAATCTTATCCCTAGTCTCCATATAAGATGCTGGGTGAGGTCCCCTGTGATGCTTTGTTTCTGGCAAAAGTGGATGACCTTGCACTGCAGCATAGAAGCATTCCTGCTGGGAGAAGTAGGTGGAACCCATTCTTTCATAGGTTTGACTCTGAAAGCCTCACTTACTCTACTGATGGGAATTATTAAGTACTGCTTCAGGGATTCTGTTTCTGTCCTCCTTGTAACTTCCTTTATGAGGACGTATAGCTCTTAATTCACAGAGCAGCTGTCCTACCTTCACAAAGGACTTAAGGAGCAGAGGAGAGCTGGTCTCACCCTGTGTGAGTGTTGACTTTATCTTCTTTTCCTCTGGCCTTGGTTTCCTCTTTGTGGGTTTATGTTTCATGATCATTTCATTGGGATGTCCTGGAGGAGCCTTAATCAGACTGTGTAAAATGGAGCTAATCTACTTCATCCCCATCTTTTCTCTTCCTGTTTTGAGGTTGCTGGTTTTCTCTGGTTCTGTCAATGGCAGCATCGTTTTCTTGGTTTGAAGCTTGGGTTCACTGGATTTCTTCTCCAGGTGCCCAAGCACCAGGACTTGTTTGTTTGTCCTTGAAATGCCGAGGAACCAGCCCATCCTCACCACCCTGGCATCACCACCTAGTTCAAACTGTCTTAATCTCACAGGCCCTTGTCCTGTCACTCGCTCTCTGAGTAGTGCTGGTTACCTTTATGTAAACTAGTCTTTTACCTATATCTCTCCTTGGCTCAAAGCACTTGGTGGATTTTCATGGTCTCTGGTTAAAGATCAGAGTCCTTACCCATCAACCAAGGTGCTCTACTCTCACCTAACCCTACTTCCCTATACTCTTTCCCACCAAATGTCTCTTCTAAGCAAGGTGATATTCCACAGAGCACATGTTTTCTTGCTGAGACTTTTCCTTTTCCAAACATCCTTATCTTCCCATTTTTCTGCTTGCCTTCTGCTTGAAAGCTTTAGGGACCAGGTCCAACCCCGTAGGCCTCCCCACAGAATCCCCATGTGGCCTCTGCATTCAGGAGCAACTGTTCACCCACTTAAACTGTATTATGATTTATCTTTTTGTAGTAGCTCACTAATTTTCACATTTATCTCCCTGGTTACAAATTTATTCAGGACAAAGACTGTTTTATATATCATTGTGTTTTCTGCAGCACTTGGCACCTTGAAGGGTTTTGGTTAGTGACTGCCTGGTTCTCGTTCTTTCTGCTCACCATACCATTGTTTGAATCACAGTGGTCCTTAGCCTAGG
>RJWT010030039.1:0-14775 GCA_004365215.1 Cuniculus paca | reverse complement strand
GTGATTACAACAGAAATTAAATTGAGTTTTGAGGGTTATTAATAAAAGAGTCTTGTCAGCATAACTTCAGGACCTCAGATGTATTATCCAGACAAGTGTAATATTTTTAGTGCCCTATACAAGAAACTTTTATGAGTATGGAGTTGCCTGTAGATGTTAATCTGAATTTGTATTGACAAACAGAGAAATCTTTTTCATTAGATTTCTAGGTTTGAGCTGTCTTTTTCATTACAGTCAGGCATTCCCCAATGATAATCCTGACTTCAGAATTACAGGGATTGCTTTTCAATTTGCTCTGGCTACCACTGGCAACATTGAGTGAGTTGAAGGTGATGGATACATAGTACTCTGTCTCTCAGTAGCTGTGTCTTCTAGTGCCAGACTTGGACCCTCCACAACTGTCAGCTCTTGAGTTGCTTTGGGGTTCAGAGCATGTCACTGGCTCAGTGTCACACAGCTAGTGACATGTGAAGCTAGGTCTGGAACCCAGGTTTCCTAAGTGGCTGAGCGGTATGTTTCTGTGGTGAAAGGTTCAGGTAAATTGACATTTAGTGTATTTATGAGTGAAGCAAACCCACTAATCTTAGTCACTTTTCTTGTGGGCGAGACACCATACCCAACACCCACAACTTAAAGGAGGAGAGGTTTCTTTTGGCTCACATTTCAGACCATGGTTGGCTAGCTTCCAGGAAGAAAGTACACGACAGAGGTGCATGGTGGAAGAGAAGTTGCTCACCTCCCGGTGGCGGGGAAGCAGAGAGAATCTAGGGTGGAGGCAGGAAGGGAGATACCATGTACCCTTTCTGGTCATGTCCACAATATCGTGGCTCTTCTGACCAGAAATTACCTCCTAACAGTGAGTCAGCTGTACCTGGTCACCTAGTCACCTTTCAAATACATGCGGCAGACAGGGGGCCATTTTAGATGTAAACCATAACAACATTTGATACGAAAATTTGCTTTGCTGGGAGGTAGAGGGTTTGGTTTTCCTATGTAAATATAAGTATTGAAATCTGGGCACGATGGAGTTAGTCTCTATGTGTTTCTAGCTTTGATTGATACTATTCTCCAATAATCTTTCTAGAAGACATTAGTTTAAGATATGTATTCATAGGCCTTAATTTTTCATAGTAGTTGAACTAAAAAATACATAATTTCAAATTTATTAACCCTGATTTTAATTAAATCTAGAATATAGGGTTAACATTATTAGAAAGTGATGTTTCATTTCTAAAACAGAAAACTAGAGCAACCGTAGACTTAACAAAATCGTCAGCATGAATTATGCCAGATGGAAATCAGTGCTTTTTATATAAACATAGTATCTAGTTTTTTACTAAATAATGCTTAAATATGAAGACTTAATTGTTTGAGCGAGTGATCAGATCAGTGGAAAACCTCATTTTTAATGTTGCCCTTAATTTTTCCCACTCTGAAGACCAAGAAGTTCTTGAAATATAGTTAAAAAGGACAGCAAACACATTCTGCAATCAGATAGGACTGTGAAGGAATTATACGCTGTTCCCTATAAATCCCAGGCAGGAGGTATTTTCCCAGTTAAGTGCTATGTAATTATAAAGTCACTTTCAACAAGGGGAAAAATTAATTGGCAGATCTGGGGAGTTTTGAAACCCATGAGCCCATGCCATCAGTGTTAGATGAGGATCCAGTTTCAACCGTGGTTTTCAGTAGTGGAACCAGCTTTGGCTCATCCTTTCTTGAAGTGCCAAGGATCCTTCACTTAGCTTGGTTGGAAGAATTCTTTTGATTCTCTGACATGCTGACTTAATTAAGCCTCAGCATCATGGAATTTGTGAGGCAAGGTTGGCAAATTTACCGAATGAGTTCACCTAGTACATAATTGCCTTAACGATTAGCTTCCCACATAGGCTTAAAACCCCTGCAGCCCACGTGCACTGATGTCAGGATAACTCTGTGCTGTGCTTTCTTGAATAACTGGAGAATGGAAAACAGAATATTTTTTAATTAAATAAAATTGATAATGGGGAACTTAAAATGTTTGACAGGAAGAACTTCTAAAACTTTCAAATGTAACCGCTGATTTGTATCTTGTGTGTGATAGTCAGAGCCTTGGTCACTGAATAAGCAATCTACGGTCTGGTTGCCTTTCCACATTGGCGATTTCTGTCTTCTGTGTCATTTTCAGTACTAGGTCACTATCATGCTCATGCTATTATTTCTAGCAGCATTTTAATTTGTTAAAATATATTAGGAGTGATACAGGGAAGAACCTGGAAGTAATTCTTGTAGTCTTAATCCTACTTGGAAAACTAAGTGATCATGTTACATACTTGGAAAATAAATATTTTTTTAAAAATTCTGTGTAAACAAAGCAACATATAGAAAATAAGGTAGATAGGAAGACTGTCTTTTAAAATATTGATCT
The DNA here is from genome assembly GCA_004365215.1 of Cuniculus paca. Classification (NCBI taxonomy): domain Eukaryota; kingdom Metazoa; phylum Chordata; class Mammalia; order Rodentia; family Cuniculidae; genus Cuniculus; species Cuniculus paca. Next base: position 12,368 of record RJWT010030039.1, on the reverse strand, counting down.
ATATTTTTAAAAATCCATTGAAATTCCAGTAAAAGCAGCCATTTACTCTTTTATGTCTTCCTAAATTCAACAGAATTTACAGTTAGATTGCAATATTTTGCAAGCTCATCATGGAGTAATTCATGTTGGAGAGATGAGTTGAATCCAAAAGATAAAGACATTAACCATGAAGATTGTATCTGGCTCTGGGCAATGTACTTATTTATTTTTTAATGTATTTTAAAAGGAGAAAAATTCCACATTTAAGGATGGAAGGCAAAATGGCAAAGACAATAAAATTTTCCGCCTGAGGGGTGTTTGAGGCACAGGATGTTTATTACAGAGAAGACTGGCAGATTCCAGCACATCAGAATCCTGAGCAAATAGCAATCTACTGGAAGAGAAAGTAGGAAGAAATCTTGAAGACATAGGTGACTGCACAGGAAACTCTTCAAAGAATCAACAACTGGGATCTCATCTTATTGAAAAGCTTTTGCACATCAAAAGAAATCACAACAGAGTGAAAAGACAACCCACAGAGTGGGAAAAAATCTTAGCCAATTGTTCCTGAGACAAAGGACTTCTATCTAGAATATATAAAGAATTGAAAAGAATTAGACCCCCCAAATTCTAAGACCCAATCCGAAAATGGGCATCTGAGATAAATACACACTTCTCAGATGAAGAAGTACAAATAAATATATGAGAAAATGTTCCACGCCATTGGTCATTCAAGAGATGCAAGTTAAAACAACACTGAGGTTCCATCTCATTCCAGAAAGAATGGCTATCATCAAGAAAGCAGACATCAAATACAGTAGTGGGAGATTAGCAAGCGAAAAGGGAATTAGGTTCTGTTTAGCTTAACAGATGGAATTAGAACTTATTTTGCTCAATAAAAGACAGCATTTCTACTATGCAGCTGTTTACCCTGAGGTAGAGATGGGCACTGAGGTAGAGTTGGCTGTTCATGCATACTGCCTGGCCCTTTAATGTAGGTGCTGTGGACTTGAGATGTACCCAGAAGTGAGTGATTCTGGTGGCCTTCTGTGATTCTGACCTGTTGTAAAGTGACCTTTTATTGTTTGTTTATTTTTCTTGGATTTCCACTATTTCTTTTTTCTGTGTTAGCAAACACTGAGAGGTTTTAATAGTACCCTCGGACTTATTCAAACAGAACAGAACAAAACAAAGCAAAATAATAAAAAAAGGCATGGGTGTGACAAGGTAGGTAGGATGTCTAAAGTATAGCCTTAATTGCAGTACTTTTATGTACCTATGGCACAAGAAGCATCTATTTTTATGACATTTTAAAGTTTATTTTATTTACCTATTTATTATTTAAATGACTTTTAATAGACTTACCATTTCAAAAGTCTGTTTAGGTGGCAGTGGATTAAGAGGAATTGCAACAGTACCAACCACAATAATTAAAATTTAAAAAGCACAGCACATGCCAGGTACTTTTCTAAGAATATCTCTCTCTATATATTCTCACTCTGTCCTCATAGCTGCATCAGGAGTGTAGACAGTCATGTTCACCAGAGTCTCCAACTCTGTAGCTGCTTTATCCAAGGAAGAGTATAGAGTCCTTGTCTTCTGCTCTCCAGGTAGCAAATCTAACTCTAGGCTCCAAAGACATTGAAAAGCAGTAGTTTGCAATCATGGCTGGACATGACAGTCACTTGACAAGCCTTTAAATGAAATCTCTTTAGATTTGGATTTTTTCTTTTATTAACCGTGATGGAATTTTGAAAGTCTTTTTTGAAAACAGAAAGCAATTACTTTTTAAAGGACATTTATTTTCCTATATGAAATGGATAAGAGCTACCTTTAAAGGATAGTATGTTTCCAAATTCATGTTAGGGATATTACTGTGGACCCCCAATCTCTATTAAATTTGTATAGTCAATCCTAACCCCAAGTACCTCAGAATATGACCTTATATAAAGATAGGGTCTTTGGAAGATAGTAAAGTTAAAATGAGTCAATTAGGGTAAGTTCTAATACAATATGAGTTGTGTTTTTATAGAGAGGATATGCGGCCACGTATGGTGGCCCTAAGCCTGAATCCCAATACTCTGAGAGGCTGAGCAAACCGAATCACAAATTCAAGCCCAGTCTGGTCAACTTAGAGACTTAGTGAGACCCTGTCTCAATGGAATGGAATGGAATAGAATGGAATGCAGAGTGCCTTAGTATGTAGCTGGGTATGAAAACCCTGGGTTTAATCTTCAGTACCTCCCCACCCCATGCACACACAAACACACACACATACACACATACAAAGACATGCATATGGGGCGAGCACTGTGTGACCATGAAGATGGCCTCTACTGACCCTAAGAAGGAGCCGCTCTATCAACCTTGCTCTTGGATTTTCATTCTTCAGAGTTACAAGACAATAAACACATTCATGTATTTGCATAAATTGACTCGTAGAAATAATTTTATTTTCCTTTGATACTTTGAATTTATTTTTCCAAACAGTGTAGTTCAGGTTAGCACAACTTGTGGTTTTTATTGATTTCCTTAAACAGTTGAGAAAACAGCCCCCAACAAAGCACTGAGATCCCACAATATACTATACACTGCACTCTGTAAACTACGCTATAATTTTCTCACTTATGAAATACTTTCCATGCTGGGCACAAATCTCTTGTTACACATCTTACATTGTGCATGTATGGGTTTACATTTACATTTATATGTGAAAAGTATCTGGGCTGGCTGATAAAACACACAGTGAAAGGAAGGAAATGGATAATTTACCTGAAGCATTTAGTCCATTGCAATTTCTATTATTCCTAGATGATCTGTCCTTTTGGAGAAAAAAATATCATCTCTAAGCAGAGACTGTATTCATGACATGATTGCTTTGGTGCAGTGACTACACTCCTGGGAGCAGTTGTTATGCCAGGCAACACTGTGTATAAACAGTGTCCCAGGGTTGGGGTTCTGTAGCGGTCTCTCCCACCACCATCTGTTATGCGGTATATTTCCTATAAAATTGTAGTCAAGCATGGAATTGAAATTTTTATCCTTGCTGGTGGTTTACTGGAGTAACACCCTTGCTGGACATGCAGAGTGCCATCAGGGTATCTCTGAAACACAGGTCACCTGCTAGTCCTTTTCATCAGACCCTCCCACTGTCTCCCAGGACCATCAGATCAGCATCAGCCTTAGGAGACTGACTGAAGTTCTAGAGTTTGTATTGTGGAAGGGTAGGACTTCCTTTACATTATGGTTGCAGAAGGTTGGATAAAGACTAGGGTGAGGGAGCCTATTAGGAAGAGGCTGCAGCAGAGGACTGCTGTGGTAAATAGAAGCCAGACAGCTTTATAATAAGTGGAGAAACCTGGCTCTGGAGTGACTGGTTGTGATCTCTTCCATAGAAGGTACAAGAGCGGATGTGAGAGATGAAGAGTTGTGTTCAAGGAAGTTACTCAGAAATGACCAAGGAAAGTGTGCAGTAACTGCTGTGCTCCCCAGAGGAGGCCACAATAAAATGCAAAGCATATGTTGGACTCCTCCAAAAGTTTGGAGCTGAGCCAGACAGTCTTCAGCTTTTCTGCAAGTTAAATTCTTTAGTTAGGAGGAACAGTGACTTTCTGAAGTCTCTTGAAGCAGTACGGTATGGTTATAAGGGTCTGTGGCCAGACTCTCACTCAGGTAGTTCATTGCCTCGAACCATGGAATAGCCATTTGAATGACGCTTACAGAAAGAAAAATGCAATTTGGAAAAAGAATGATGATCATCCGATTTTTGACCTGATGGAATGTCTGGTTATCATCCTGCTGCCTCAGCACTGCTGGTGTGGATATGCATAGAGGTACTTGCCATGGAGGTGGTTACTTCTCTGTGATTCTGTTTTCTCATATAGGCTTTTGGTTTGACTCCTATTGACAGTTGCTCATCTATCATTTTATGCCCCAAGTTCAAGCTCTTATAAAGAAGTGTGACATGGGTTTAGCTAGCCAGATGGTCATCCTATTGTTGTCCAGTGAGTAGGTAGACTGATCTTGGGTCTGGTGTCCATGTCTGGCCATGATGGTGAGGTCACACAGTATCCAGCTACTGACAGTGGCTATGGGCTTGGTACCACTCAGAGACCTACTTGATCTAGAGTACAACTGTTTCAATAAGTCACAATGTAGCTACTAGACTGAGTAGGTATTCATACTCCATATTTTTTCTTATTTAAAAATCAAAACCAATAATTCCATTATTGCCTCTCAAGGGTCATGTCTATACTGCATTACTGGTAGTATATTATAAGTCATTGGAGACCTTAACATTCTGGCCCCAAACTACTTTCCTAACCTCTTCTTTCACTAGCATTCTATTCTAACCTACCGTATATCTTGAATTGCTTTCTATAAATGTCTTTATCTGTTCAAATCCTGCTCCTGAACATTCTTATCTGACTATCTATCTATCTGATAAAAACAGTGGTAAGCTTGGCCTCAAAAAATTGTCAGAGCACAGGAATTTGCTATTCTTCTCTGGCCCATTTTCAACCTCTATAAAATAGATGTAGTTACATCAGGTTATTTAGCTTATTTCCTAGCCAGTGAGAAGACTTCGTTGTGTCAATGTCTCTTGTTCCCAGAGACTACCAATATGCCCATGAGGCAAAACAGAGTGTGTTTTAGAGGAGCTGCTAGTTTTGTTTGGGGGAAATTAAAAAAAGCTGGGAGGAGGAAATGACCCAGGGTGAGCTCAGTAGGATGATCTGTGAAACAAGATGATGTTGAAGGCTGAGACAACAGCCTTTGGAAACACAAGCAGATTAAAAACAAGTGAACCTGGATACTTGTGACAACATGAGGAATCTCAGAAACAGTGTGTTGAAGAAAGAAGCCAGATGCAAAAGGACTCACCATCCCAAGTCTATGAAGGTGAAAAGCAGCAATGCTAACTGTTGGAGTTGGAAGCTGAAAAGTGGTTCTCTGAGATTGGGCCAGTAATGCCTAGGAAGGGGCATGAGAGAACCTTCTGGAACACTGTCAGTTTGCTGTGTGTTGATTTGGATGGTGAGATTGTGGTTACATGCATATGTAAAAGTTCATCAAGCTGCATACTTTATTTAGGATTTCTGCATCTTACTATGTATAAAGTATACTTCATTTTTTAAACAAGCTAATCAGAATGAAAGTGCATACATAGAATAGTATATTTAAAAACATCACAGATTACACATCACCCCTGATTTTTTAGTTTATGATTCTGGATTTTAAAAGCTTGTTGAAATTGAAAATTAGGCTTCATTGATGCCATGGGAATTCATTAGAATTCTGATTTTAAGATTAGATTCAACAAATATGTATCTTTAAATATTTATTAACTTAAAAATAGATCACTAGTAATGTTTGTCTCATGCCATTTGGCACATATATTCTATTACTGGGAAGAAAGTATTCATTTTTATTTATATCGAAATAAAATTGAGATTTTATTTATTTTAGGAAACAATTAACCATGATTTTATTCATGACCATGAACTTGTTAAAGCTTTCCAGGAATAGTGGGAGAATTTGCCATGTATACTCCACTGGCAAAATCCAAATATTAATAACTATGTGCTTAAAACATGTGTCAATATAAACATATCTTCTGCAACAGAGCAATGAAAATATTGATGGCAATAACACATTTTTCTGAATCAAAAGTATATGCAGTTTAGTGGATTTTTTAAAATAAATCATAGCCATAGTTTGAAGCTCATTATACCAAAGACATAGCATTTTTTCACTCTCATTCTGTTATTCTTGGTGAGCGATAATAACTTCCATCCTGGGTTTCCTGTTGTTAAGAGAATATGCTACCAAAGGCCCAGGAAATGAGGAGTTGGTTAAATTTAAGCACTGTAACTTTGTAGATTATGTGATGTTGGGCCTTTGCCTTTAACTTTCTGAGACTCAGGGCCCTCATCTATAAAAGCTGAGGTGCTAGTGCCTGCCTCAGTGTGGTGCCATGGGCACCGAGAGAGAAGCTGGCAGTGTGAGTCTGGTACATAACAGGTGCTCAATACATGCTCCTCTTTGCTTCTCTCTCTGCCTGGGAGATCTCGTGGTCACTGTGACCCTCTGTTAATCATAGCAGTGATCACATTCATACTGTTGCTTTTCAGGTTTCATAGTTCTGTCCACTTGACATATGATCATTTCAGAATATAAATTAGTAAACCTAGAAAAGATTTGGTTCATATAATTTTTGTTTCCTTGATACAATGAATTTAATAAATAAATTCTACTTGGCTAGAGAAAGTAAAACTCATGGAATAGAAGTTTCTTGCCTGGGTTTTGTTTATTGGGATAAATATCTACCATGTCGAGTCTCTTCTCTCTTTTTATAATTTTTTTTTCCTTTTAGCGGTATTGTGCACGGAACCCAGAGCCTTGCACATGCTAGGCAAGCACTCTGCCACAGAGACACATGCCGCAGAGACAGATGATGCTGTTCACTTAGCGTGAATCTCTCTTAGTTACTTGAGGGGTATTGTGGACAGTCTTTCTTTGGCTGGATCTTATATTTGGTAGGAGAAGATGCTGTTCTCTGAATAGTAGATCTGCACTGAGTTGTGATAATTCAAAGGCTAATGAAGAAAAGTATTCTCCAGAGAGGGTGTAAAAACCCTGGCAAGTGGGAGGGAAATCTATCCCTGAAAGCAGGATCTCTTGTGTGACTTGTGTGTTCAGTGTTGGCTGCCAAGCAACTGGGCATCCAGTGACTTTAGAAAAAGGCAACCTGGCAAAAGCAACTTTTCTAATTCACTGGCCTTTGGAATTGGTTTGTGACTTATAGACTCTACTTAGAACATAATTATGTCATTTCCATCTTCGCAAATGTGACATACTCTTGAATCTAAGCTGCAGGGATAGCTTTATGAAATGAAATTGCTCCATGGTGCTGAAATCGCTGTATCAGCTGCATGGCGGTATCTATTCTGGAAGCTAATTGAAATTGCTCTGGCAGATGCTGGAAACAAATGCTGGGTTACATTAGCTTATAGGGTCACTTTCTCCAGTGTGTCACATGCAAAACTCATCATATCACCCTGTGTTCTGGAAAGAGCGCAAGACCAGGAGAAAGGGAATTTGGGCACTGCCCTCTTTATACTATGAACCTCCAATGACATTGAATCTGTTTGTCACTGGCGGTTGCTTTGTATGATAACATTACCTATTTCCCATAACTACCACATGAGCTCGTGTATATAGATGTAATGTGAAAATGCTTAAAAGATGAAACTTGTTGGGGAAATAAATCATTTAACTTTTAATATTGACTCTGTTATTATATTGATACATATGCAGTCTTTTATTCAATAAACATTTGTTGAGTACCTAATAGTAATGGTTAAATTTTACTGAATGCTTAGATTATGCCAAAATATTCTGCTTTTAGGGTTTTAACTCACTTATAAGCCTTTTTAACTATACGGGTTCTCTGTTTCTCTTTTTTTCCTTTGGTACCAGGAATCGAACTCGTGACCTCAGGCTTGCCAGGCAGGCACTTGTGCCACTGAGCTAAACCCCTGGCCCTGTGTTTTAACTCACTTAATCCTCACAATAGCCCTATGATCTCTATTGTACAGGTGAGGAAGCTAAATGACTCTCAATATGGGCTGAGTGCTGTGAATGTGCTAGGCGGGGAGTGTCATGCTAGATTCACAATGATCTACATGGTGCCACCTGATGTCAAGGACATTAGAGTCTAGTTGGAGGGAGGACAACAGCAGAGAATTTGACCAGCCTGTGTTTTAACCTAAAGATAGAGAAATGGCTCAGGGCTGGTGCAGTCCCATGAAGAGACACTTGGTAGCAGTTGAGAGAGAGAGAGTGGTGGTGGTAGTTGTGGGGGATTCGAAGGTGGGTAGGGCTAAATGGAGCCTGGGCCCTCCACTGGGAAGCCAGGAAGCAAACTGGGCCTATCAGGGCACTTTGAACCTGGTGTCAAGATATTGGAGGTTAAAATAAAGGGCGCTTCAGGAATAGAATGGATAGAGCGAGGTGCAGTCAGAAGCCCAGGGAGATGCCCCACTCCAGGTAGCCAATTTGTGAAGAGGACAAGAGCGTCATTGACACTCACCCACTTTCTTGTCTGTCTGGAGAGTTTTAGTTTCTGCCAAGGTTTGGAACCAATTATTCTCCTGGTCAGTGTGGAATAGTATACCTTTCAGGACACCTGACCACCACATAAATGCAGTAAGGACAAACAAAGATGCCATTCAAGCCTGTTCTATTGAGCATTCTACTATTGCTGAATCATTTGAGCAACATACATCTACCTAGGGGATTCATTTCTTTGCAGTATTGTATTTCTTTGGTATATTGCAGTGGTTCATTTCCATTTATGCTATTTCATCTTTTAAAGAGAATGTGTCTCCAGAAAGTTGGAGCTCTTTGCAAAGAACATCTCCAAAAAATGGGAGATAACCTTTCAAATCATTGAAAATGACATTTCTCACATTTTTATTTGAAAGAAATATAGGAGGTAGAGGTATAACTTAGTGGTAGACCACTTCTCTAGCACGGACGAGGCCCTGTGTTCCATAGCAGCACTGAAGATAAAGGAAAGAAAGAAGGAAAAAAGAAGGAAGGAAGGAAGGAAGGAAGGAAGGAAGGAAGGAAGGAAGGAGGGAAGGATAGGGAAGGATAGGGAAGGAAAGAACCAGGAAACTTAAATGAAAAAATAGAAAGTTACCATGTACTTGGGATGAATTAAGTACTTAGAGAACAATGTATTTAATCTCTAAATATTTTAGTGACCAAGGTAAAAAGGGAGACAGAAAAAAAAAACACACACTTTGATCTGGAGAGAAATTTTCTACAATCTGTATAAGAATCAAAGCAGATAAATTAGTTGTAAGAATGCAGTTAAGTAAAGATGTTCCTGGATACTCCTAAACTCACAAATTAGTACAGGAAGGAGTCCTTGCTTTCTCTCTCTAAGTAAGTGATAACAGGGGAGAATTGTATCCTTTCTGTTTTGCTGTGGCTTCTCAGAGTAGGGGAGATCTGACCCCTTTAGAAATTCTTATGAGACAAACCAGGCAGGATATGACTATTGGCAGAGTTAGAGGCTGGAGAGAACTCTTTTGGCCCCCTGCTAGGGGCTGCAATAGCGTTTGTACCTTCATTGCCTTTATCTCTCATGAGAGAGGTCCTCAAAGGGTGGAGCCAGGCTGCCTAATTTGGGAAGTTCCATCTGGTGTGGTTACCCCTAACCACCTGATGCCTGGGCCCTTGGGATTGTGATAGACTGATTCATTGCAAGCTGGTGGAGCCTGGTGGGCAGTGGGAAATTTCAACTGCTTTCCTTTCCATGACTCATTGTTACCATTTGCATTGTTATGGCCTCTATCCGAAGAATAATGTCATTTAACTAAAATAAATCGAATGTTGCTGTTTTGCCCAGGGAACTCTGTGTAGCCCTGGCTGGAAAGAGCAGCTGCAGATGCTGTCCTCATCACCAAGGAGCTTTCTTCCTGCTCAGGGAAGACTTGTGGATTCCTTCCCACCTCTCTCTCCATCTACCACATGCTCTCTGCTCTGCTTCCTCAAGTTTGAGCACTGTCCTGCATGGGTCACTCATTCACTTTCTTATCATTCTCTCCACCTGCAGCGTGCCTCTCATCTCTACTGCTCACGAATCCTAGCCTCAGCCTTAGTTCCAGATGACCTCTTAGCTGGCCAGCTGTCACACCTCTTTCCTGCAGTCTGCTTTCAGAATAAAGATCATTGTTCAGGACATTTGATTTATACTCTTATTCCTGCAACCCTTATTCACTGGGTACCAATTTTGTGCAAAGCCTGGGAAGGAGTTTTGCCTTCCAGGAATTTACAGAACTAGGAGTGGTGAGACCCAGGCATATCTAGTTCTGCATCAAGGCAGAAGTAGTAAATGGCATTAAGAGTAATAAGCTAAATTACAGAGGGAGGAACACTTCTAGAAGGACACACAGAGACTGCATGAAGGAGACTATCGTCTCACAGCAGCGTTTTCTCACAAGTGTGTTGGGAATTGGGTTCAGGTGAATTAGATAGCCATCTCTGCAAGCAGCCCACTGGAAGGACTTGCTGTCCTGGATGTCTTCCAGGTGGGTTAGGCTAAAAGCAACCTTTCCCCTGTACACAGCCCCAGTGTGATCACACTATGAGCACATTTTTAGATATGGACACAGGGACTTTATATATGAGAAAGACAAGGTAGAAGGGAGACAAAAAGAGAGAATCATGACTCTGTCTGTCTCTGTCTCAGTCTCTGTCTTTGTCTCTGTCTCTCTCTCTATTTCTGAAAAGACAAGCAGATTGCAAATAAGCAGTTTGCCAGTGGGCAATAAGAAGGGTGGTTTGGAGTATGTCACATAGGATCTTAAATGTCAGGATAATGAGCTTGAATTTTATTCTGAAGTTGGAGGAGTGAGTGAAGACAGCAGAGACAGATGACATCATCTGAGCAAAGCTGTGTGTATACTCTCAACTTGCAAAGTGGAGAGAAACTGGAGATGAGAAGACCTCAGGGAAGGTAGTTCAAGTTTTATAAGAAACAATGAAACATGAAACGGTGATGGTGAGATCATGAGGTTGGTTAGATGCAGGATGTGTTTTGGAGAGACAGTCATGGGACTTGACTTACTATTGGAAAAAAGTCAGTGTGTAATTCAAGGGTGGAGGTGTGTGTGGGGGTGAAGTCAGGGATGATGCCAGAGCTTGGGTCTGGCTACTGAATCATACATATGGTTTCAGCTACCATCCAGTGACATCTTCTTTGTATCTTGATGATGCAAGGCTTTCCCTAGTCTCAGGAAATGACTCAAGATTGGTTTGAACCAATCAAGGCCCTTCATTTCCCTTTGCTAGAGATGGTCGCAGAGTATAGATAGGACCCAGATCTGGTCAACAAGCTCAGCGAAAGAAGGCAGGTAGGGCTCTCTGACAAAAGAAAGCTGTTGAGGAGTAGCCCTTATACCCCCTTCCTTCCTTAGATGCTGTTTTGATATGTATGGCAATGGCACGCATCTTCACACCATGAAAGAGAGACAACGAGCACCTTGGGGAATTCAGTCTTGAGTTTTGACTTTGCTGAGTTTGGGACCAACCTTGGAACTATGTATCTAAAGACTTTTTTTTTTTTTCGAAGTGAGACCATCTATATGTGTACTGTTGGTATTTTGTTGCTCACAGCCAAATATATCTGAACTGATAAAATGATTAATAAGAATGTGACACAGGAGTTAAGAAGCCCTGATTATGGTACGGCAAAGTTGAAGCAATAAAAACAGTTTTATTTAGGGTGGGCTTTTTTAGAAATCTTAATATAAGCATTTTTTAACTTACTTTTTGCTAGTCATGCAAGCTTTATGGTGTAAATTTATGGGGCATAAAATGATGTTATAATTTATGAATAGAGTGTTAAATATTAAATCAAGCTAGTTAATGTATCCATCGCCTTAGTCACTTAACACTTTTTTTTATAAGAACATTTGAAATTCTCTCTGCTTGTTATTTTTGTTCATTCCTTTTCTGATTGGGTCTCAGCAGCTGGAGCATAGATCCCCAAGACTGGCAGTGTTCTTACTACTGTTCTTTTCCATATATGTTACAGAAAGTAACATGAACTGACTGAGGAGTCAAGGGAGAATTTGCTTTTAGTCTTAGTAGTATCTTCTGGAAATCGAGGGTGGGAAGGCAATAGTGAATCAGGAGGGGGTGGTGTCTAAGATTGAGAGACAATAAAAACACTCTCTATCTCCTACAATTGCTGTGGATGCCTTTCTCCGTTTCACATAGCAGGAAAGTGACTGTCCAACTGTACCCCCAGCCCCAGAGACCTATCCGAACAAGTCATTTGACCTATACCCATATTCTTCAATGGGCAGTGTGACTTGGTTTCCTGAGCTGTTCAGAATGGTGAGATGACAATTTCCATACACGTGTAGCTGTTTTGAGGGTGAATGCAAGGGATGACCAATAAGAGTCCCTATGAGCCTCATAGACTCTGATTACTTATATTTACCTATTCTCTTCCAACAATTTTCCCTACACTGCAAGTCTTAATGAGTAGCCACATAAGACAAATAACTTTGATGTTAAAATCATTATTCAAATATCAATGGACTTTAACATAAAAATAGTACTTCCTTATTTGGAGGCATATGGTATGTTTTGAGCTATAACAAATATTATATGAGCACCATAATTAGGAGGGGATTTTGTGCCCCCTCCCTGGCTAAGACAGGTCTAGGCAGGACTAGATGGAATAGTCTGATATCATCCTTGCTATTTCTGTGACTTATCTTTGCTTTAGAACACATTATAATTCATTGAAAGAAGAAGGAAATAATATAACTCAGCAAATACTAGCAATGATTCTTAAAAAA
>RJWT010030038.1:0-14754 GCA_004365215.1 Cuniculus paca | reverse complement strand
CGCAAAAAAAAAAAAAAAAAATCAGTCCTCCAAGATTTAAAGACCCAATCCAAAAATGGGCATCTGAGATGAATACACACTTCTCAGATGAAAAAACACGAACAGCAAATAAATATATGAAAAAATGTTCAACATCAAACAGCAAATGAATATATGAAAAAATGTTCAACATCATCTCCCAAATGGTCATTTGGGAGATGCGAATTAAAACAAGTCTGAGAGTCCATCTCACCCCAGAAAGAATATCTATTATCAAGAAATCAGCCAGTAACAAATGCTAGTGGCACTGCAGGGAAAAAGGAACCCTTCTCCACTGCTGGTGGGAGTGTAGACTGGTGCAACCACTATGGAAATCAGTGTGGAGATTCCTCAGAAAACTAGGACTAGAGTTTCCATTCGACTCAGCTATTCCCTTTCTGGATATCTTCCAAAAGAATCAAAAACATCATATCACAGTGATACATGCACACCCATTATCATAACAGCACAGTTAGTAATAGCCAAATCTTGGAAACAAACCAAATGCCTATCAACTGGTGAGTGGATAAAGATGTGAGTTTTTTTTATACAATGGAGTACTATTCTGCCATAAAGAAGGATAAGCCTGAGACATTTGTAAGTAAATGGATGTACCCTGAGACCACACTTTTAAGTGAAATAAGACACACATGTGTTGCATTCTTTATCTGGTATGAGAAAGTAAAAGTGTAAAAAAGGGCCAAAATGTATATCAGAGTCAGGGATATAGCTCAGCAGCATTACCACCTGCCTGGTAAGCACAAGGTCCTAAGTTTGATTCCTGGTACCAAAAAAAAAGAAAATGTATATGAGGTACTGTGAAATAGGAAGAAAATGTTCAAATGGAGAGGAAACAAGGGAAGGAGGAGGGGCAAAGGAAAGAAAGGGAAAGTAAAAAAAGTGAGAAAAGGAAAAAATGGAAACAAAGCTTTTGTAAATGGGGAGGGGAAGAGGGGTTGAAGGGAGGGGTTGAGGAATGGAAAAAAAGAATCAGGTTATAAAAAAAGAAAGAATCAGGTTATGTAATATACAGGTACACACTGCCTCTGATTGATGTGTTTTGAAATTTTTTTTCTCTTTGAAATAAAATGGATTTGAAAAAAATAATGTACAGGTACAAACTGTCTATGACTAATGTGATCATTATGTATACCTAAAATGTACCAATAAAATCTGATTGAAGACAAAAAAATCTAATGCCTGATCCGAGGTGGAGCTGAGGAGGTGATGCTAGCACTGGGGAGCAGATGCAAACAGAGATTAATATTAGCAGAGAGGTATTTCTGCACAGAGACCATAGTAAATCAACTGCTGCAGACTCATCAAAACTATTTATCAATGAGTGGCAAGCAACAATTAAGCTGCATCTGTTGGCAAGCTTTATGGTTACAGTATGGTTGAGAAGATAACAGCTGAATTCTACAGCTGCATCTGGTAAAAGGATTTAAGGCAGGATTCAACATTAATTTTAGTCTGTGCACAGCCTACCCATTCATTATTTTACCATTTCTGTTCATGCCTCTTTCACTTACACTTGTCTCAGTCACAGCTTTGGTAAGCTCACAAATGAGCCCTAGCCAAAAGGAGTAAAAATGAAATATCCCTGGAAAACTTCTTTGAAAGAGGGAAAAACTCAATGATAAGACAGCAAATGAATCTTAAAACTGCCAACAAAAAGAAATCTGGATTTAAAAGAAAATACCAAGAGTTCTACTTAAATTAAGGGTTTACTGTAACAGGTGATTCATATTCCCCAAACCCACTCTGAATAATATGTGGCAACTGGCTATCCAACAAAGTCATGGAATCTTTAAAAACTACTTTGCCACATGGAGATGATGTATCTTGCATTAAAAGACAAACCTTGAGCTGGGTGTGGTGGCCCACACCCATAATCCCAAACTGGGGAGGTTGAGGTAAGAGGACTACTACAAGTTTGAGACCTGCCTGGGCTACAAAGTGAGTTTAAGGCCAGCCTCAACTATTTAAGTGAGACTCTGTCTCTAAAACACACAAAAAAAAGCAACATAAAAAGACAAGCCTTTGAGTAAAAAAAAAAAAAAACAAGAAGAGAAGCAATTATTGAAGGCTACCACTTAATCACATGTCTTCACTAAGAGCATCATATTTAGTGGCAACCCATAGTGCTAAACCTAAGAACCCCTTTGCTATTAGTGAAGAGTTGATCTTGCTACTGCTAAGGACATTTACTATGAACTTTTAGGAGAGAATGCAGGTCAAAAGGTGGCATGTGTTCCTCTTTTGGCTACCACTGTAAGTAGATGAATTGATGAAACAGCAGAGGATATGGAGGGACAACTGTCAGAGAAGGTTGAGTCAATCCAGGTTGAAGAGTCTACCAATACTGACCAAGTAATAATGCTTGTTTTTGTGGGATATACTTTCCAGAAGGATGTGTACTAGGATATGTTATGTGTACTTTTGTTGCCAACCAATACACAGTGCAGAAACTTTCTAATGATTGCATCAGAAAAATTGAATTTGTATCAGTATATGCATAGCAGGACTAGATCAGCTGCCATGACAGGACAAGCTTTCTGGTTTCATTAATTAAGTTATGGCTAATCTGATTGCTTCTGAATGTGAGTTGCTTTTGAATGTGAGTCTATACACTGTGTCAGCACAAGAGGATACTTAAAAGAACAATATGCATATAAAAAATGATTCAACCTTAAGTCATTAGGGAATTGCAAACTAAAACTATGATGCCACTACTACCAACAGATTAGCTAAAATTAAAAAGATGATAATACTAAATGTAGTCAAAGATGTACCACAATCAAAATATTCAAATCAGGTGAGAAAATAAATTAATACCACCATTTTGGAAACTGTCAATACTTGCTAAACATACATTATGCCCTGTGACCTAGCAACTATACTCCAGAGTACATAACCATTAAGTACTCATAACTCACATGTATGAAAACTTTGTACAACATGTACAAAACATTCATAGTAGTAGTAATATCATTGAGAGTCAAAACTGGAAACAATTAAATAGAAAAAGTATGAAAGACAGTGGAACATTACATAGTACAGTAATAATAAAGAATAAACCGTCGGGCGTGGTGGCTCATGCCTATAATCCCAGCACTCGGAAAGTTGAGACACGAGGATCGCTGTGAGTTTGAGACCAGCCTGGGCTACAAAGTGAGCTCAAGGTCAGCCTGAACAGCATAGCGAGACCCTGTCTCAAAAAGGCAAGGGCTGGGGATCTAGCTCAGTGGCCTAAGCGCCTGCCCGGCAAGCACAAGGTTGTGAGTTCAATCCCCGGTGCCGCAAAAAAAAAAAAAAAAAGAATAAACCACTGCTATATGCAAGTACATTCATTAATCTCAAAGACAATACTGAACAAATACACAAAAGTGTATACATGGTCTTTTTAATATAAAATTCAAAAACAGGTAATACTAGTTTATAATTGAAGATAGAAGAGTTAGTACCTTTGGAAGCCATTTATACAAAAGACTCTATAGAATTTTTGGTATTTGTTTAGGTTTGCTTCTAAAGAAAAATTCCCCCAATGAGACTGAGGGGACAGCTTATAACTGACCTGACAGAAACAGCTGGTCACATGCCTGCCCAAACAGCCTGCACACAGATGCTGTGAGACTCAGTTCCGCTTTAGGAAGCACACAATCTAACTATTGCACTACTCTGTACAGCACGACCTTCTAAGGCCACCATATTCAAGTCAGTGCCTTAGTTTAGAACGTCATCATTTTCAACTGGCCTCCTTACCACCAAACACACTAGATAACAAGAATGATTTTGTAAAACACAAGTATGGTGGTATTGCCTGCCACATAGATTATCTCCTTAAAAGACATACGCATACCTCTTAAAATCTTTCAATGATTCTCCACTGCCCACACAGTAATTTCTACACTCCTTAACAGGGTACTTAAACCCTTTTGTGATCTGGCCCCTAACTACCTTTTCCCCCCTCACCAGGTTTCCTTAGTTCCAGACATAATAAACTAATTGTAGTTAGCCTAAAAAGAAGCTTTTACTCATCTCAGTATTTCTGGATATACAGCACAGTCTCTAAAATAGCAGTTCTCAAATGGTCTCAGATCTAAAAGGTCAAACTAGTTTCATATAACACCAAGATGTTATTTTTCAAAGTAAGACTAACAAATCATTTGCCTTTTTCACAATGACAAAAGCAGTGGTAGTACCTTCAGATAAATCAAGGAAAGAACATCATACTACTAGTAGGGCAGGGTTTAGCTCAATGGGGAACAGCATACTTAGCACACCCAAGACCCTGGGTTCAAACTCAGCACAAAAAAAAAAAAAAACAAAAAACCTGTATTAGTAATATATTCCTCCTCACTTCACACTTGCAATTTTTAAAAAAATAGTAAAATTCATTTAAGAATGTCCTGAATGAAGAGTAAAACTTAATTTCACCATCATCCCTCAAGGGATTACTTCCAGGACTGGGGACCAGGAATTTAGCTCAGTGGCAGTAAGCACCTGCCTGGCAAGCACAAGGTTGTGAGTTCAATCCCTGGTACCAAAAAAACAAACAAACAAACAAACAAAAAAAAAGCCTCTAATTCCAGGACCACCCCTTCATCCCTCATTTCACACCCTCCAAACAAATACCAAAATCTGTGGATGCTTGAATCCTTTATACAAAATGACATGTATTTGCATATAATTGTCACATATCCTCCCATTACTTTAAATCATTTCCAGATTACATATAAGTACCTAATACAAATGTAAGGGCTATGTAATCAACTCTTTTTTTTTTTCTTTTTTCTGGTACTGGGAATCAAACTCATGACCTCATGCTGGCCAGGCCAGCGCTGTACCACCAAGCTCTATCCCAGGCCCTGTAAGGGCTTTGTAAATAGTGGTTTGCTGTTTTTTATTGTTGTTGTTGTTATTTTTTGAGGATATATTTACTGATATAAAGCTTCTGTCCGAGAGAGAGATAGAAGGGGTCCCAAGTGGGCTGCCCTATTACATTTTTTTAAAAAATGATGAGGAAAAAGAAATCTGTGCATGTTCAGCACAAGCACAATTATTTTCTGAATATTTCTGCTCTATACTTGGTTCAATTCATGAATGTGAAACTATATGGATATGGAGGGTTGACTGTATTAAATTTTCACCCTTGAGTTTATGTTTTTTTAGTATTCTACATGACAAAACGCTAAGTATAAAGCATTTCTGCTGCATACCAAGTGTTGTAAGGAAAAGCACATGTAAAACTGTGCTTCAAACTGCATTGTGCTTTTTTCATGGAATACCATTTCACCTGTATAAACAACTACAGGCAAACTACAGTTATTTACATAGCTATCTGGTAATATTTTTTAAAGAAAGTGAGACTGTTACTTCAAAGAAAACATATAATAGTATTTATTGCCAATGATAAAATTTAAGCTGTTACATACCTGCTATGAATGTAATAGTGTCTCAATACTTAAAGGCTTTCTTCAGGATACAGTTTAATGGTAGAGAGCTTACCTAGAATCCACAAGGCCCTAGAGTTTAATCCTTAGCACCAAAAGAAAAAAAAAAGATGTTCCTGCAAGAAGTATTAAGGAATATAATATATAAATAATGAAAATATATGTATATTTTATAATAAAATGTGTCAAATGTTTAAAAAGGTCCACCTAACTCAGTGATTCAGTATTTTCCAGTTGACCCAATTCATGTTTCCAACTCATAGAGAGATAGAAGATCAATTCGGTCCATGTATTCTCAAAGCAGACATGAAGCCAGGTGTGGTGGCACACCCTTGCGATCCCAGCACTCTGGGAGGCGAGACAAAAGGATCATAAATTTGAGCTCAGCCTGGGTAACTTACCAAAACCCTATCTCAAAATTTAAAAAGGCTGGGGGCGTATTTCAGTGCAAAGACACTAGATTCAATCCCCAGTACTGGAAAAAAAAAAAAGATTAAAAAGAAAATGAAAATGAAAATGAAAACAGGCAAGATGAATTTTTTTCTTGTGATACTAGAGATCAAATCCAGACCCTCAAACATGCTATGCCACTGAACTATATCCACAGCCCCACTGTTGGATTATTTATTTATTGGTTTTTTTTGAGACAGGATCTCCCTATGTAGTGCAAGCTGGCCTTGAACTTGCCTGTGTTGCCCAGGCTGGCCTCAAACTCACAGCAATCCTCCAGCCTCAGCCTCCCAAGTGCTGGGATTACAGGCATGCACCACCACACCTGACTCACATTTGGATTTTAATGAAGAACAAAAAAGTTCAATGTAGTTTAGATTCAACATTGCAAGAAACTACCACTTAACACTTTGGGTTTAGTATCAAACAAGAATCCCCAGTACTGGAAAACATCTATTAACTATCTATTAACTACCTGAAGGGAACATTCAAACAATCTTTCCATTTCCAATTACATATCTCTGAGACTGGTTTTTGTTCATATACTTCAACCAAAATGACATATCATAACACACTTAATGCAGACACTAATATAAGAATCCTGCTCTCTTCCATTAAATGAGATACAGAAATTTACAAAAATATAAAAAATGGGGACTGCAGGGGAAGAGAACAAGAAGTCACCAAGAAGCAAGCCCTCCCTGCAAATCGGTACCATGTGCAGGGCGCTGGGGAGAGAGCCAGATGCCAGCCCCTTGCAGCACGCTGGCTGGGAAACAAGAGCCAAACCACCCCCAAGCCCCTGCTGTAAGTGACTGGCTGATCCAAAGAAACACAGACTGTGATAGCTATTGAGGTAAAATATAATTTAATGCTTGTAGTGTTTAGTGTTTCACTGACTTAGCAGGTCTAAAGCCAGTGGTCTGATCATCTATTCAGAAGATGGCAATGTAGTGCAGCATCTATGGGGGAATCTTCTTCTGAGGGTGGTGGTCATTGTTAATTCCCCATGGTCTTGTTTTGAAGTCCTGCATCATTTTCTTCTTTTTTTTTTTTTGGTACTGGGGACTGAACTCACAATCTTACGCTTACCAGGCAAGTGCTTGAACCACTGAGCTAAACCTCTGACCTTCCTGTATCATTTTCATTGTTTTTTTTTGGGTTGGGTTTTGTTCTGTTTGGTATGGTTTGGTTTTATTATATCCAATGGCATGAGCAGCTATTTCAAAGACGACAAGGTATATTATGGGTAGCCATTTTGGATTTACTATTATCTTGTTTTGAAGTCTTTTATTGCATTCACTTTTTTGTTTTCATTGGTTCTATTCTGTTTTGATTTCTACTATGTATGAAGGTATCTGCAGCTATTTTGAAGACAGCAGGAGGCATTATGGTAACCATTGTTGATTTCTTATTGTTTTGAAGTCCTGTGTCACTTACCCTGGTTTGTTTTGATTAGTTTTGTTCTGTTTTGTTTTGCTTGGTTTTATTCTCTTTAAAATAAAAAAAAATGTTTACACTAATTTTTTTTTTTTTTTTTTTTTGCGGCACCGGGGATTGAACTCATGACCTCACGCTTGCCAGGCAGGCGCTTAGGCCACTGAGCTAGATCCCCAGCCCTTTTTTTTTTTTTTCTTTTGAGACAGGGTCTCACTATGTAGTTCAGGTTGGCCTTGAGCTCACTTTGTAGCCCAGGCTAACCTCAAGCTCACAGCAATTCTCCTGTCTCAGCCTCCCAAGTACTGGGGTTACAGGCATGTGCCACCATACCCAGCACTAAATCTTTTTAGAAAAAAAATTTTATTAAATATGTTATAAAATACATGTTATAGATATTAAAGCTCATTATTCTATTTAATGAATTAACTGTAAATAATTTTCTAAAGGGTTCTGCTTTTATTTTTTTAGACAGGGACTCACTACATATGCAAGACTAACCTTGATCTCTCAGCAATCCTCCTTGCCTCAGCCTCCTAAGGATGATAGGGTTGTACCATCACACCCTGACCCTGCCTTAATTTCTAATAGAGTTAATACTGATACATATAACCACATAAGTTAAAGTTCTTTGGGATCCACAAAAGTTTTTAAATGAGTAATGAAGACAGAGAACAAAGTTGAGAAGTGCTAATTTAGAATTTCTCCTAAAAACAAACAAGAATTCCTCCAGTCCTACTTGTCCTTCAAGGCTCTGCTCCTCCAAAAAGACTTCCTTGAGAGTCTTGAGAGTTTAGGCAAAGTTAATCTGCCATAATTATTTGCTTACAATGCAGAACACAGACCACATTCTTTCATAGCCACTTAATGGTGTGTTCAATGAACAAGGTCATAAAACAATCTAGTGCTGAGTGTTCTACTGTAAATATACATGGATGAAAGTGATATTTTGCATGGGTTATTCTTCATGTATCCATCACGCTCAAATCCATTTTCTCAAAACTGAATCAACTGCTAGTAATTAAGAAAGTAAATTATAGCCAGGCACAGTAGAACATGCCTGTAATCCCAGTAAGCGGGAGGCGAGGCAGGAGGCCTGCCATGAGTTTGAGGCTGGCCCGCACTAACCCCTCCCTTAATAGTTATTATCCCACACATGCAAAGTTTGAGATATGCATAACTGAAAGAGACTGGTAAAATTGTGTTATGTTCTGTTATGTCATGTTATTTTTTGTACTGGGGATCGAACTCACGACCCTGTGCTTGCCAGCCAGGCACTGTGCCGCCAAGTTGTATCCCCAGCCCAAAATGCTTTTTAATAAGGCAATAAAATACATCATGCATATATATATATCCCATAATACTCTCCATGTATAAACAAGAATCAGAAAAAAATTTTTTTCAACGTTAGTATTCAACCCAGGGCCTTATACCTTCTAGGCAAACACTACCACTGAGCTACATTCACAGTCCAAGATGTATTATATTTTCTAAAGTCCTTTTTGTTTTAGAAATACATGCTCACATATTTATGAATATGAAGGAAACAGCATAGTAAAGATCTGCTTCTAATCAGATCAGGAAGGGAGGTGGTAGGAATATAGGGAAAAAGAGATTCTACATGCGTTGATTAACTACATACTTAGGTTCATTATGATAGTCTCACTACACAACTGAGGCTCCAGCTTTAGGATGAGGGAAGCAAATCATTTCAGCTCAGCAGTTCAGGATCAGTCTGGGCAACAGAGAAAGACCTCTCTTTTTGGAAGGGGATAAAAATTTTTTAAAAAAAGGTCTAGCATGGTAGGTCACACCTGTAATCCAGCACTCAGGGAGGATGAGATAGGAAGAATATCACAGTTCAAATCTGAGCTGGGTAACTTAGTTCCATAATTAAAAAAAAAAAATTAAAGGCTGCACATATAAGTGAGCACTACCTGGGTTCAATTCCCAGTACTGCACCAAAAACAAACAAAAGCACTTCAGCTATAATACAAAGAGAAAGTGCTTATCCAAAGAAAATGTCACAAAACCCAGAAAACAGAACATCCACTACCTAACTGGAAACTGAGCAAGACCATTGGAGAACAGGTCTACTGGAATACTTACAAGTTTTAGAGTTGATCCATAACTCATTTAAGAAAAAAATTATTAAAACAATGTTTTATGCTGAGCATGGTGGTACATACCTGTAATCCCAGCACTCTGGGAGGATGAATCAGGACAATCACAACTTTGCAAGACTCCATATCAAAACAAAAAATAAAAAAGACTAGAGATATAGCACCATGTGAAGGTCCTGGGTTCAATTAACACTAACACACACACACACAATAATAGTATTATCATTATTTAAAATTTCCCCCCAATTCACATGCTTTGAAATTTTGTTAGACTACTTTTTTCTATTTATCTTTGAATAAAATGATTTGAAAAAATAAATAAAAAAAATAAAATTTCCCCACCAACTATAAAAGAAATGTTTTTCATAAAGCGAGGTTAAAAACAAAAATGAAAAACAAGAAATCATTCCATAACCTCCTTTCTAAATTGTTTTATATGAGAAAACCTTGTTTTTCCAAAGAACACGTTTCTCTTTTAAAACTGATCTTGTGTAGGGTACAGGCCAATGATAGGGTGTTTTCCTAGCATGAGAAAGGGATGGATTCAATCCCCAGCATTGCAATCAATCAATCAATCAATCAATCAAAACAGATCTACAGAAGGCCCAGCAGGAAGGGGGGAAGAAAAGAAAAAAATAATACATAGGCTTAATTTGATGAGAACACTAGGTTCAACTTTTTTTAGGAATTTTTTTTGTTTGTATCAAAATTTTTGCATTTTGCCCTAACATTCCTAGCTATTACAACAGAAAGTCCTACTTCTCCAATTATCCAGTTAGGAATTAAATACATCATATTCAAAATATGTAAAACCCTATCCTAGGGGCTGGGGATTTAGCTCAGTGGTAGAACGCTTGTCTTACAAGCTGAAGCCCTGGGTTTGGTCCTTAGCACCGAAAAATAAAAAACGAAAACTACAGAAAAAAAAAATCCCACTCTATTTTAACTTATATTTAACTTAGTAACTCAAAATTGCCATTCCTAATTTTACCTGCCCTTGTGGGGTTTTTGTTTGTTTTTTGTTGGTGCGATACTAAGAATTGAACATCCCCAGGTTGCCTAGGATGAGCTTAAACTTGCAATCTTCTTCCCCCAACCTCCTAGAGTACTGGAATTACAGGCATGTGCCACTGTACTAGGCATTATCTGTCATTTCTTATGTTGAGGTTATATCTAAATACAATACGTGAACAGATTCTTCACATTTCATATACAGCTAAATGCACATGAAATAACTTAAGTTTCTCCTCAGAAACTATATAAACTCTAGTCTGAATTCACAAAAACAATTCCAACATCATCATAAAATTTACCCATAAGTACCCAAGAGTGATGCTCACCTGATTTCTAGCTGAGATGTATTCTCTCATCCATCCAGATGAAGTATTAACTATATTTATCAAGCATAACTTGGAGACCTCAGGAAGGATAGTGGATAGCCTCTAGCAATTCACCTGGGAGGGAAAAAAAATTAGCTCTTTCACCACCATGGACCCAGGCTCTAACAAGCTTTCAGCAATACAGTGTTCAAATAAAATTCTCAAAACAGTTGTGACTTTTCACTGGACTCTGTGTCTTAATTAAGTGATTTGAGTGACAGTCCGAAAATTCATTTGAAACTGCCTTCCTCCTTCCTTACTCTAAAAAGCTGAATATTGTCTGACTTAACTATTAAAATTCCCAGAGATTTCAACTCTACAGGAGCTCTACCGGTTCTAAATTCAGTCACATAATAGAAATAGTTGGAAGACATGCAATTCATTTTAACACTTTTATGTTGCCAGGCAGCTAATTTCTTAAGTAACCATAAAGCGGTCTTCCACATAAAATGAAAAGAATATATAAACCATATAATCAACTTATAGGTTAGGAATAACATTAATAAAAATAGCATCTATGACTTCTGGAAATGATCAACTTCTCCTTCCAAAAAATTTCCCTATTTCTTCCACTGGGATTGAATGCAGAATTTTAAACATCTCAACAGAACACATTAATAACACATTATCAGCTTCCTTCAACTTATTTATATGTTTCTAGATAAAAGGGATACATAGAATTAACAGGTTCCACACTTAGTGTAAAATATTTTGTGGAAGGAAATGACATGTCTCATTTTATGTAGAAACAAAAAGCAATATATTTTCAAGATGTTGGACTATAAATGAGACCAGTTCCCAATTCAAAAGGCTACTCCTATTTTGGATTTCTAAAAAATCGGATTTTGAGCTGGGCATAGTAGCACACGCCTATAATTCTACCACTCAGCAGCTGAGGCAGCAAGATCTCCATGAGTTCAAGGGCAGCCTGGGCTATGTAGTCTATGTAGTGAGTTCTAGGTGAGGCTGGACTACATACTGAGACCCTGTCTCAAAAAACCAAGGAAGTCAGACTGGTAGTACATGCCTGTAATCCCAACACTTCTTGGACGGCTAAGGCAGGAGGACCCCCATGAGTTTGAGGCCAGCCAGGTCTACATAGTGAGTTCGAGACCAACCTGAACTTCATAGCAAGACCCTGTCTCAAAAATACAAAATAAAACAAAACAAAACAGCATGGAAAAAAAAAAAAAAGCAGATCTCATAAGGAACCATAAAACTATACAACAATAGAAATGTTCAGAATAACAAACACCTAACTTTGTCAGTTTCCTAGACTGCATTTCACAGACCAATACATAAAACACATGCAGAAGAATTCAAGACGCAAGTTCAAAACACAAGGGAAGGATTGGGTTTAGAAATCCTCAATCAAAAAAGATTATAATTCAGATAGCAGAAGATACAAATGGAAATAACTTATAAGTGACTTCAAACAGGATTACATAAGACTAAGAAGAATATAAAAAGTTATTTTTACCTTCACATGACACCATCAAGTTCGGAAAAGAAAAATAAATAAATATATACACAATACAAACCACACCATAGCTGGGCATGGTGGTGCACATCTGCAATTCCAGCACTCGGACGCGGAGGCCAGCCTGTACTACATAATGAGAAGCTGTCTCAAAAAAAAAAAAAAACAATGCCTACCTTCTATATAACACGTCACCTCCCAAGGCAAGTCACCACAGCTGCCTAAAGTTCACTTCCTCCTATGAAATTAGTCAGTTTAGACACTTTATTACTCAAGTACATGCGGGAAGATACAAGTCCCAAGTCTGGAATCCACTCAATTTTTTAAAACTGGAAATAGATTCATCAAGATAATGGATAATTAAGAATGACAAGCTGGGTGTGATAGTGCACACTTGTAATCCTAGCACTCAGCAGGCTGACGCAGGAGGGTCTCCAGGAGTTCGAGGACAGCATGCGCTAAATGAGTTCAAGGCCAGCCCAGACTACAGAGCAAGACCCTGTCTCAAAAAAATAAATTAATGAATTAAAAATATCAACTCTACGCTGATTCTCAAAAACAAAAAGGAGGCCAGGTGTGGTGGTACACACCTGTAACCCCAGCACTTGGGAGGCTGAGGCAGGAGAATCACCATGAGGTACACAATGAGTTCAAGGGCAGCTGGAACTATGCAGTGAGACCCTGTCTTTAAAAAAAAAAAAAAAGAAAACAAAACAGGAGGAAAGTCCTTTCCCACAGAACAATGCAAACTACTGATTACAGACGAATGTAGTAAGTTCTAGGCGAGGCTGCTCTATATACCAAGACCCTGTCTCAAAAAACCAAGAAAGTCAGACTGGTAGTACATGCCTGTAATCCCAACACTGCGAAGGCTGAAGCAGGAGGATCACCATGAGTTTGATGCCAGCCAGAATCAGAGAATCTGAAAATCAACATCTTTAAACCGTCAACAATCACAGATTCAGATAGGGTTCATCAATAAATGCTAATGCCCACCGAGTAAAAAGTAACTGAAGAACACAATTATGAAATTTTAAGAAGTGTCATCCCACAGATATTTTCTTTTTTTTTTAAAGACAGGGTCTCACTATATTATCCAACCTGGTCTCAAGCAACCTTCCTGTCTCAGCTTCTTGAATAACTATAAGCATATAAGCATGCACCACCACTTTTACAGTTTTTTTGTTTGTTTAATGACTGGGGATTGAACTCAGAGCCTTTCCTTTTTTTGAGACAGGATATCACTATGTAGTTCAGGCTGGCCTCAAACTCACAACAAACCTCCTGCCTCAGCCTCCGAGGAGTGCTGCGATTACAGGCGTGGGCCACCATGCCCGGTTTCCTTCTTATCTTAATAAAGGAGATTTTTCTGCATCTGCCCTGGATTTTATCTTCTCCATATGTTCAAGAATTTAAATACTACACTCTCTATCATCTTGTTCACTGCCTTTTGCTTACATCTGTCATCTTTGAAAATGCTTTCTTGAACCCCATGTTCCCTTTCACTGCTACCTCTCTCCATCTCTTCGCAATCATGCTGAAAGACAGAGCTTGCCTGCCTTTCTCTTGCCTCCCACTTCCTCTTCAATCCAGTGCAGTCTGGCTACCATTCTCATATCTCCAGTGACCCTGCTCCTCTCAGTGAGCTCTTCTCTTTCCTAATCAGATTTTTCCTTTCTGCTACATCTGGTAACTATTGCATTTCTCCTCCTTGAAACTCTGTCCTTTTAATTCTCATCACATATACTTCATTGGTTTTTCTATTCACCTTTCTGGCATCCTGAGATTTCTTTCAAGGCTCCACTTCTATTAGCCCTTAACTGCCAGTATTATATAAGATTCTGTCTTCTACACACAATTCTTCAGTCTTAACATGCCCTTTAGCTGATCTAAACCTACTGCTTCAACTATAACAAAAACTGCTAAGTCTCAAATCTCTCTTCAGCCCTAAGTTCTTGCTGTACTTCTAGACTGATATATCCAACTGCCTACCAAGCATTTATTTCCACATGGCTCAACAAGTCAGTCATTGTTTTCTTACAGCACTAAGAAGTGGAATCCACAGGGCAACCCATTTAGGTCCCCTCCTGCCTCTCAGGAGCTATTCCTATTCCCCATTCTTATTCCCCAATACAGTTTCCTACTCTAAAAAAAAAAAATTTAAAAAAGGGCTGGGGATCTAGCTCAGCGGCTTAAGCACCTGCCTGGCAAGCACAAGGTTGTGAGTTCAATCTCTGGTGCCGCAAGAAAGAAAAAAAAAGAATGTATTTCTTCCTTATTCTACCACCTTGCCCCTCGTAAGTTAGCAAAGTTCGGTTCAATTCTTATGAGCCAAAAAAATAAATAAATAAATAAATCCATCCATCCATCCATCCATCCATCCATCCATCCATCCCAGGGCCTTGGCTCAT
>RJWT010030037.1:0-14754 GCA_004365215.1 Cuniculus paca | reverse complement strand
GAGTGTGCACACACAATACAGACTTCATCAACCTCCAAATGCTCTCCTTCTCATCCTCAGCCACTCCACAGATACAAGAGTGCCAAAAACTAGATACGCTCCTCAGCAGGCTGCTGTACTAATAAATGCCTGGAAGCTGATGGCCACCACTTGGAAAACCTTTTCTAATTGTAGAGGTCAAAAGTAACTTGTATGAATCTCATGTCTCAATAAATTTAGTATCAAAAATTTACACAGGTTTTCTTTTCCTGATGCATAGTGTTTTGGTGGACTCTGTACGTCTGTAAACTAATGACATGAAGTCCCATTTTTCCAGAATCTACTTCTAAGCAAGAAGATGTGGCTGATAAGCAGACGCCAAAGCCAGAGGCTCCACAGGGATCAGCAAGGGTTCTAGGTGGGAAGGGTGGATTTGGTGAGCCCCGAATGCCATGGAGAGAAGAGGCCAGGATGGAGGCTGAGGTTGGAAAAGGCCTTTCTTCCTCCTTGCCCCAGTCCGTATGGAGCAAGGAGGAGGCTGGAGACCTGGCAACGCTGAAAGAACTGCATGAGGCATACAAGCCTCCAAGCCCCACTATATTTACCCGGAAGCCTCCTCATGCAGAACTCATTATCCTTATTATTTCTGGACTCTGGGAAAAAATAACATTGTTACATTGTTTTGCACCGGAGTCTTTGTAGTTGTGGGTCACTGTACATTTCAGTGCAAAATTCTCTTTGCATAGTTTATGATCTCTGCCACTCTGGGATGCAGTTTCACTGCTTCGGAATCCCAGGGGAGGCCTGGAGGCTCAGAGGGTCCTAAGCTAAGGCTAGGCGACTTGGGCTGTTCTTCCCACACCAGCAGCGCTCGTCCTCACTGGCTATGGTGAAAGGGGAAACACACACCTGTCAGCTTCCCAGCTGCCAGGAGCTCCGTAAGCGGCAGGACTGAGTTCTGTGCCCCTGGCCCCTGGCCCCTGGCCTGGTGATGAGGCCAGCTGCATCTATCAGCAGCCGAGTTCAGGGGCTGGGGTCTCCACATTTGATCTAGGGGCAGGATGGATGTCACCTGCACTCAGAGTGTGTTTATCTTGTAGTTTCCTTGTTTTAGGTTTCAGCTGCTCAGAACTGGGGCTTCTGCCATGTGACCTGGTTTGCCAGTGTCCCAGGTAACTTGCCAAGTATTTAAAATATTCCTGAATTGGTCACTACCAGTTAGACCCTCTTTTCCTAGTTTATAATTTTGGCCCAGGAAAGCATAGTGTCTGTAAGAAATCTATTTTTCCCCTTTTTCTTTTGTCTTCTTTTCTTTCCTCCTTTTCCTCTCTTTCTTCCTTCAGTACTAGGGATTGAACACGAGGCCTTTGCACTGAGCTACATCCTGCCCCTCCACCTTCTAAATTCTGAGACAGGGTCTTGCTAAATTGCCTAGGATGGGTTTGGACTTGAGATCCTCCTACTACAGCCTCCCAGAGTTCTGGGATTACAGGTGTGCTCCACCACACCCATCCAATATTGTTTCTTCATATAGTCCTACTGGTGTTGTATATGATAAAGGTATGACTCTAATTATTAATTTGATCTGGTGCTGATTTTTAAAAAATATATTTATATATAAAAGAACTTGGGAAAGAGTGATTATACACATATATTTAAAAAAATGTTTTAAAGTTCAAATATAGCCCTACAGAGTAAGGAAAGTCATATCCTA
Source organism: Cuniculus paca (assembly GCA_004365215.1). Classification (NCBI taxonomy): domain Eukaryota; kingdom Metazoa; phylum Chordata; class Mammalia; order Rodentia; family Cuniculidae; genus Cuniculus; species Cuniculus paca. The sequence continues at coordinate 13,061 of RJWT010030037.1, read as the reverse complement.
ACTACAAGGTGCAGCCTGATATGGGGGTGCACACCTGTAATCCCAGCACTTAGCAGGCTGAGGCAGGGGGATGGCAAACTCGAGTTTTGACTGAGCAACTTAGCAAGACACTGTTTCAAAAGAAAAAAAGGGGCTTGAGCATGTAGGTCAGTGGTTAAGTACCCCTGGGTTCAATCCCCCAGTACTGGGAGAAAAAAAAAATCAGGAAGACACACAGACACCCAGGTGTCTCCATCCACTTAAAGCAAGTTTAATCACATGTTGCTTCTGGAAAGATTTTGGTTGCAAAAAATGTCACTACAGTTTTGCTGACAGAAACAGACAAAATATTTTAAATACCTCCTTGGAGGGGAAGATACTTCCTTTGCAATGCAGTTGATTTAGCGTCTGTCCATCCTCGGGGTCCTGTGAATGCTAAGAACTCTGCCTGCACCCAAAGCCCATTACTGAGGGCTCCCGAGGGACTTCCTCAGCAGAAACCTGGTGGCAGCTGCAATGCCCTGAGCTGGACTGAGCCTCACCTGGGCTGCACATGCACAGAGGAGAGGGGAGGCTGATGAGCGCCCCTCGTGATGGGGAAAGTCAAAGCACAACTGTAGGGAAAGCATGAAAGCATCTTTTGTTTGGTAAAAAGCAGCAAGAGGGATGACAGAATGCTGCTGGATCTTTCTTCTTGTCCTTTTTTACTGTGTGGAAGAGAAGCAGACAGGGATGGCTGAGCGGAGTGGGCTCAGCGTGTGCAGAGGCCAGAGACAGAGGGAAGTGCCGAGGGTCACCCGAGGGATCTTGTACCTGTGGCTGGGACGCGGGGTTGGAGGTGGGGGCAAGCATTAAGAATCTGAATAGTGAAGTGGTAAAGGCTCTGGCATGTTTATATTTCTAATTGGCTTTAAAATCTGCTATGGCCACTTCAAGCATAGCTGTGAGATTCTCCTGAGAGGACATTTTAAAAGCAACATAGGTGATTCTGCTCTGAATCTAAGACTAAGAATCCCGATGGCCTGTCAGTTCCGCCCTAACACAGTGATCAATTTTATACAATAATGAAGTAAAAAACTTTCCATTACCTTTTGTATCTCAGGATGAAAAATTTCCCTAGGACCTTTCTCAAATTTGTCCAGATTCATGGCACTGAAACAGAATAGACAGAATGAGCCACGGTGTGGTGGAAACTTAAGGTGGAGCTAGTCTCAGTTCTTCAGAGAGGCTAAGAGCTTCCAGACAATCACGGCTGGACTCTCAGAAGGGCCTGGCACACACGGGATACAAACCAACACAGGAGGGAGGGATGGATGAATGAAGATATCAAAGTCATCCAATACCATATTCCACTTTACTTACATAGTTGTTTCCTAATAATACTCATGGCATACACGAGGAAGGGAGGAATCAGGAACGCCTGTTTCAGGCGACCTTGACCAATCTTCCAGATTTTTTTTTAAAAAGGGTCTTGCTATGTAGTTCAGGCTGGCCTTGAACTTACTGTATAGCCCAAGCTGGCCTCAAACTCACAGTGTCCTCCTGCCTCAGCCTCCCGAGTGCTGAGATTACAGGCATGTGCCACCATGCCTGGCCAGATTCTTATTTTTATTTACTAGAAAAATGATAAAATGTGAGTAAGATTAATGGATATTTCCACCTTCCTTTGGCACCTACTCTGCCACATTGGGCAAAAGGTCCATAAGAGTATTTGTTAATGTTTTATTTTGGACAGGCAGTATTAATGTCTTTGAAGTTCCTCTAGAGGTAAAACAGGGAGTGTGAACTGATGACTCGAGGGTCCCTTTCACTAGGGGACTAATAGTCACAAGTGAAAAGTAAAAATAATAAGAACCAATATGTATAGCATACTTACTATATGCCAGGCATCTGCACTTGCTAAATGCTTTGTGGGATTTGTTTCATGTAGTCTCTATGAGGCCAGTACTATTTTATCCCCATTTTAGAAGTGAAGAAATTGAGGCTCAGAGGTTAAGACTAACAAAGCTGGTGAGCAGCAGAACTAGGACTTAAACTCAGGCTTACCCGACTCAATAATAGAACTACATGAAATTATAACTCTAAAAAAGGCCTAGTCTTTAAATGTAAAGAAGAAAGAAGCTACAGTTAACATTTAGGGGGAAAAGATCAACAGAAATCTTAAGCTAGTATAATTTAAAGTATTTCTCTCACAGTGAGTTAAATTTTACAGCTCCTTAGAAGCAGCAAGATATTTTTGTGTTCAACACAAATGTTAACCTCTCTGTTGAAATTCAGGCTGCTCTGGAGAAAAATCAGAAGGCTTAACATAGACAGGAGGTCTGCAATTTGGAGATCAAATCAAGCTTGAAAATGGGATATAAAATTTTACTTCATAATCTTGATGCCATTTAATCAGCCAGCAGCAGTGCTGAACTGATGGAGCCAAGACTGTCGCTCTGAGCGACATCCTGGCAAGGAGGAGTTGTAGCTGTGATGTGTTACCTGGGGACACTGAAAACACATCTCCTGCCACCACCTAGCTGTGCATCAATAGCAAGGCAACGGCCAGGGCACGGGATAAGCTTTACCCTATACACGAAATGGTATTAGTGGTGAACAGCCCAAGCCCTGGAGTCAGTGGGATCTAGGTTCAAATCCCAGCTCGGCAGTTTACCAGCTGTGAGTTCTTTGCCAAATCCCTTCACCTCTCTGAGGTGCCGAGTGCTGATAAGTGAGTGGAGATAATCATAGGTCGACTTCGTGGAGCTAATTTAGAGATTTACTGAGAGAATGTATGTAAAGCATTTAGCAAAGTGCCTGACAAAGAAGCTACTGTAACATCATAGCTGGTGACAAGGTGACAGGCTGAGGCCTCAGCCCTGGGGTAGCACTCCCAAGGGGAGCTGGCACCCAGGCAAAGGAGAGATGGGAAAGGTGGGGCACGAGGGGCAGCTGAGTAGGGAGCAGCCAGATGTTCCAATTATTTAACTTTCTGTTTGGCAAAGAATAAGCACATTCTCCTCCGAGCAGCCTTTGCTGACATGTGGGTTTCTATTTTGAAGTATAAAAATGAAAGGGAAAATATTTCTTTGATTTTTCTTTCTAAAACCAAAGTATCTGAGTGAATGCAAGAAGAAAGAAGCAAGCAACAAATGCATGGTGGAGAGATGCTACAGAGCGAGGCTCTGCATCTGCAGATCGCTGTGTGAGCTCAGCTTTCTCTCTGGAACCTCCATTTCCTCCTCTGTAGAATGGGGACAGTAATGGGACCTGCCTCATGCGGCTGCTGCCAAATCAATGTGTGCCATGCAGTCAAGGCTGCTGGAAAGCTCACTTAGGAAGACCACGGGAAAAACAATTTATAAAGACCTGTGGGCTTTTTATTCATTTACTCACCTTAAGATGGACTTCACAGACAGTGTTTTTGTGGGACTGTAGGGAAGGCATATTTTCTGTGTTCCCTGGAAAAGTCAAAACACCTGATCAGTGAGGAGTCTGTAACTTCTGTCTCTCAAAGAGCCTTATCAGGTCACTGAAAAGGACTCATGTCCAGCTTTTCTCATTTTTCAGGGACCATGTATGGGAATAAACACATTCTGTGTTGGAAAAACTCTTGCTCAGGCCTGACAGCATCTTCTGCTATCTTTCTGCCCCCAAACATTCATGGGTTTGAGCATGACTCTAACATACGGGTCCTTAGCGCCTTATACGGGGAAGCATCTAAGCCATCCGCTATAATTTGGGTAAGTGTCCCCTAAAGGGCTATGTGTTAAAGGCTTGATCACCAGCCTGTGTGCTACTGGAAGGTAGTGGAACCTTTAAGGGACAGAACCTAATGTGTGGCCTTAGGTTACTGGGGAGGGTGCCCTCTAAAGGCATTATGGGATTTGTTTTCTTCCTCTCTCTTTGGTTCTCATCTGCCATGCAATAAGCAAAGTCCTCTATTCAGGATTCCTCCATCATCAGATTCCTACTGCGAGGATGTGTTGCCTCATTCAGGGCTCAAAGCAATGGGCCCAACCCACCACAGGCTGAAACCTCCAACACTGCCAGCCACTTGACCAGATGAGAGGGGTTTGTTTGATCTCAGAGCCAAGAGATCAAAGATCATAAGAAGAAAACAGTCTTCACTTGACAGTGGGATTTGCTTGCAATGACTCCAACTCAAAGACTTGTTGAAGTAGAAATCACCTCAATCTTCTGAGAGGTTCTTGTGACATATATTTTATGTTTATTTGTGCTGACCCTAGTCAATTTTTCCTCTCTAAATGAGTATCCACTGTGACCAGCTAATAAATGTTTGTTGACAGGCCAGGGGCTACATGAAGAGTTGCCTGAATGAACCAGCTCCAAGTCCAAACCACAACGCCATACGAGTAGTGTTCTATCTGATTGTCTACAAAGAGACAATACAGCTCTAGACTCCACAGGACTTGCTACTACATGGTCAGCAAAAGGGATTATCAGAAGGCACACATTTAAAATTCTTCCTAAATCTGACCAATCACAAAATTGGCAACATACAAGGCTAAAGATTTAGGATGCAACTTGCACAAAATGAGTAAAGAGAGAAATATGACTTTAATTGTGTTTTTGGGACACTTTTGCTTCCTCCCTGTTCAAGCCCTGAACAATGGCCTGAGAGTGGAGCTCCTCGACCTTTTCAAGCTGTGATCTCATTTCATAAAGAAAACTGCCATATCCACAGCCCTGGAGACTTGACACCGTCACAAACCCCCAAGGCTGGGCAGCAGCAAGTCTTCACAGTGGATGCTGGAGGTTGCTCCATATAGGGGCCACCCTGCGGATTCTCCACCAGCCAAGAAAATCAGACTGGCCTCCTTGATGTAGTCTGTCAGATGTGAAACATTTTCAAGTAAGGAAGGAACATGAGGACAGAAATACATATTCTCAAATGTCCCAGATCTCACCTGTTGAGACCTAAGTTCTTTCTGTGGCCTTGTTTTATACTGGCCCCAGCCCATCTCACACTGTGGTCACCCATGTGGGACACCAACCTGCCAAAAAGTAAGTTTTCAATCTGCTCCTGCTTGTTCAGCAATTTCCTGTCTACCTTTTCTTCTTGCCAAATACACCAGAGACAGGTTTTTTTTTTGTACTTGGAATTGAACTCATGACGTTGCGCTTGCCAGGCAGATGCTGTGCCACTGAGTTATATCCCCCATCCCAGAGGCAGTTTTAAAGAGAAGTTCAAGGCTGTTTCAGGTGGAATGGAACAGGTGAAAGCCCCAGCTATCTGTCTGAGTAAGAGTGACATCTTTACAAGCTGCCTATGTGGACAGGAACACAGGGCTCATAGGACTCTTCCTTCCCATCTTCCTCTTGTAGCTTCTCAGAGTCCACACTGAATGAAAATGGTTGTAGGTTTTCTAGGGGAGCCACCAAGTGTGCATGCAAAGCCGAGTGTATGTACACATTAGGCCATATGAAGTGAGTGTGGAGACAGAAGTGCAGGCCAAACCATGCCCCGTTCATGCAATGGACGTGCATGTGTGCACGCATGTACATATGCATGTGTGCCTGGGTGTACACAGAACGGCTAGCAAAATGTTGCCAGGATCACCTCTGAGCAGTTGGATTTTGATCATTTTCTTTTTATTTGCTGTATCATCTGAACAGAATTTTTACAACCAGTATCAATCTTTTTTTTTTTTTAATATTGGGGATTGAACCCACAGCCTCGAACTTACCAGGCAAACACTTGAACTGCTGGGCTAAATACCTGGCCCTATCAATCACTTTTTAAAAAAGTCTTTTCTGTGTGTTTACAAAAATCCCTGCAGAAGTGTGCACGGCTATTTAAAGAAGGGTTCTATATTCACTGTTTTTCCAACTGCTTTATAACATGAACATGAGCTTGTGGTGGGACTGGGGAGAGTGTGGTCCCACACCGGGGGACCCTCCACAGCCTCCAGGGCTCGCCTGAGGCCAATGGTGCTTAATAACTATCCCCTTCTGTGCCCACTCAGTTCCCCACTTCCTCTAGCACTTCCGTTTGCTGCTGGGAGCACACACACCCTGCCTTAGGCACATAATTTAAGGCCGATATAAGAGACTTTGGATAAAGGCATGGCACTATTTAATAGAAGGAGACAAATACCCTGGGTGCCAGCCCATGCTGCCCTCTCAGTGGCTCTACAATCTAAATCCTATGACTCCTCTCACACCAGCTGACAGCAACCCCACAGTGCACTCCTTGTCTGTGTTGTACTTGTCAGTCTTCTGTCTGGAACATTCCTGGGCTGCTCTTCTACTCTGGATATTGCCGGTTCCCTTTCATCCTTCATCTCTGTTTGGAAGCTTCCCTGGCCTCTCGGACCTGAAGCAGGTCTCTGGCACTGTTCTCCAGCTTCCACACTGTGACACAGCCCGTTTTCTCCCAGTGTTTGTCCCATGATTCCTCCCTCAGTACCTTGCCACCAGCTCAGGTGAGGAAGTGGGCACTGTTACTTTCCAAAGGAAGACGATAAGATGCTGAGAAAACCCATTCCAGAGGGGCAGAAGTGGAAAACTATTTCCTCCTGCTTTGAAAGAAGGAAGGCGACAAAAGGGCAAAAGGATCAGATGCCAGGGCCCTTCACTGTCTCATTCCCAGGACTGGCCCTGAAGGGGCTGGCGTGGCGTGCTATAAGGATATCGCAGTAAGCCCCAGTAGTGCGCTTGAACCACAGGACGGCTTCCCAGGCAGGGCTCTTCCCAGGAGTCGCACGTCCATGTGTATCTGGATCATGATGAAGGGCACTGGCCCAGTAGCTGCCAGTGTAGATGACCCAAAAGATCACAGACATGGCTAAGGTGGCAGTCCTGCCTTCTTGCATCTGACCCATGGCTCACGGGGTAGTGCTGAGAGGGTTGTAGAGCTTCTGAGAGGTTGGGAGACTAGCAGAGACCTAAGATCGGACTGAAGAGGGACTTTACAAGCGGCAAATGGTGGTTCCATAGGTTCCAGGGACAGGTGCTTTCTCATGGCCCGAAAGCACCAGTTATGTCTCAGTGGTCCCCAGTTCAGAGTCCTCATCAGCCACTGAACAACAGAAACCAGGGAAACTCTGGGAGCCCATCCAAGTAATCTGCCACCATGAGGCCTCATAACCCTCTCCCCATGTACCCAGATATCAACTGCGAGAGGAACAGGAGAGCAAAGAAAACAGACTGATTATTCGCCCAAAGCAACAAAGTCATCCTTAAGAGAATATGGAAACCAGAAGAGATGTAAGGAATAAACAGAAAACAAACATCAATAGATAAAAAGTAGGCTAGGAAACTGCCTGCCTGGTGCAGACAGTAAGAGGCTCTGGGCGAAGGCATCGTCACTTCTCACCAGGGGAACAATGCAAGACCACAGTGAGCATGTGCAGTGCCCAGCACAGTCTCCTCTGATTGCTGCGTGAACTCTGCTTCTGGTGCTGCTGTGCGGATGGCAGGGCTGACCCTAATGCCAGGGGCATGGGATAGGTGGGGGGCTGCTGACACTTCTCTGCGGGAAACAATTTCACACATAGGACTTTACACTAAATAGATTTTGACCCTAAGCTTGCTTTTAAAAAGAAAAATTTCAGAAACATACCGTGGTGTTTCTATAAACAGAGGCAGCTCTGCCCTGAAGTTAAGCTGGACTTTGGTGTCACTTGTTAATTCAGTGAACGCTATTTCTGGAGCGCCTCCTATGTGTCAGGCATTGTGCCATCTGGTGGGGACACTGAGGACAGAGCCACATGTTCCAGGCTCCTATGAGTACACATTCTAGTGAGAGAGACAGTATGAGCCAAGAGGTAGACACAGAATTAATTCCGTGCAGTGGTGTGGAAATCCTGTCTCAGACAGCCCTGGGGTAGCCGTGCTGAAAGGAGCTCCTCGAAAAGGCCGGCCGAGGCACCTGGACAGTGCTGCTCACTGAGCCCAAGTCAGGTACTCACGGTTTTCCTCCACAGAATTGCACGGTACTGAGGGACACGCTGATTGTTCTGGTCAGAAAGGGTCACGGACAGGAAGAAGGGGCTCTTCTCTGTATCGTTTCCAATGTAGTTCTGATGGACTGGCAAAGAAACAGTGAGAATGCAACAGGCTCCTCCAGTCAGTCAGCAGCGGACACTGCCCGTACTATAAGCCCCTCCACATGCTCAGGGAACAATAACCCCAAAACCGCCTGAGGCAGACCCTGAGAATCCTGTGCACCTTTCCCCCTGCCCATGTTTGGTTTCAGGGATGATCACGTGACCCAAATTCTGGTTAATGAGAGGAGAGGAGAACTCTGTCAAGGGACTTCTGCGAAAGCATCCTTTTTCTAAAGTGAGGTGGTGTGTAGAAGTGATGGCTGGAGTTAATACAACCATCTTGTTATTCCGAGGAGGACCAAACTGCCACATTACGGACAGGAAAGAACAAAAGGAGAAAGGGCCTGGGTCCTTGACATCACTGCGGTTTTGAAACCACCAACCCAGGGGTCTGCCTTCTGTCCAGGTTTTCTGTTCTATCCCTTCTTGTTCAAGCCAGTTTGAGTCAAGCTTCTTGTTACCTGCAGCTGATCGCGTCCAAACTCATGGCAACCTTTCCCTAGAAAGTCATCGCTTCTCTGGGCTTTAGCTTGCAAGTGATGAGGAAGACAACTCTCCCTGCTGATTTCTTTCTTTATAAATGCTTCCATATTCCCCAACCGACCCAAATAAATTCCGTCTGGTCAAATACTTGAGTAATACTGTACTGGGTACTTAAAAAGACATCATTTCGGTCTGATGACTGTCATTTAAAAGCTCAACCATCGCATCTTCAAACGAATTCATTAGGCTGATAAGCACTTTCTCTTAACTCATCTTGAATCCTGCAATAGCAATTCTTTTTTTTTCTTTCTTTCTTTTTTTTTTTGCAATAGCAATTATTTTTCAATTTCCAAAATCTTCTGTTGTTGGTACACTTCCATTTGCTATCTTTTGGTGTATGTTCCATAAGCCCTTCGTTCATTCTAACTGTACATTAGTGACCAAGCTCCTGGGATGTGCTGGCCACTCAGGTTAGTGGTATTCCTGCACATCTCACTGAAACTTCTGTTCAAACCTGCTAGGTAGGGACTGGAAATCCCTCCACTTTGCAGATTGGGAAGCTGAGTCTCAGGGAAGTGATAAGTAACTTGTATAAGGTCCCATGTTAATAATGCAATAATGGCAGAGCCAGGATGCAAACTCATTCTACAGGCTCCTCGAGGGCAGGGACTGTGACTGTCTTGCAGTATGGCCCCACTGCTGTGCATGCTGCCCGGCTGACAGCAAGAATGAATGCACAGGAGTCTACAGTCTAATGTCTCTATAGTTCTCTACTGGCCCTGAGCTTAGGGAACCAATTCTCTCTCTCATCACCTTGAAAGATGTGTTCGAGATGCGCTACAGATGGGATACTTGCATTAAGTCTGAAATTATTTTTCCACCATGAAAATGTTTTTTATGTCTCAAAGCACTCATTTACATAACCCCCTCTAATTCTCCAGAGACAAACACGACTGACCAAACAAAAACAGAATAAAAAAACCTTAAGACCTCTGAAACTTAGAATAATCCAAAAAGCAAACAAACAAACAAACAAATTTTAGGGTTTCAACTCTGAATTATATCTTGTACTCTACAAAGTTTACTACTGACCTTGACATGAAACGCCCTGACATTAGTATTCCTAAATTGTTAATTTCACATACACAGTGTACCAGAAATTACACTAACATTCATTTCATTTTGAACAACCTTTCTTCCCAAACACCAAAATGGCATAATTACCTTGTCCTAAAAAATACTTGAAATACCATCTGGTGTGGTATTCTGGATTTTCTAAGTGCACATCTGTTCTTCGCCAAGTACCTGGCAGAGCAGTTGCATTCTGTAATGGAGCAAAGTTGTGCCATTAAGAAGCTTATTTAGAAAGCAAACAAGAAACTGGCAATGGACCAGAGGCCAAAGAACCAGAAAAAAAATCATTGCTAAAAGCATATGCCCAAGAGCAGTAACCACATGCTCTCATTAGACAGAACACTTAAGTCTAAATTCACATCATGGAAGCATTCTGGGGGTGCTCAGGGTGCAGGAGAAAGAACTGAGTGAACCGGGGAATGTAAAGTGCCTGCTTTCTGGTCTGAGGCATCACAGTAATGGGGAATTGCTGTCCCTGGAGTGAGGCACATTTCACCTAGAACACATCTCTCGGCATCTCACTCAAGTCCATATGCTTTGTAGAATTTTAAACAATGTATCATAAAATCAGCCAACTCATGGAAAATATGGATGAACAGAATGAATAATCAAACCCTTTTTACCCAAAGGTAATCATTATTGATGCTTTGGTATGTTTTTTCCCTAAGTATATGTATATATATATATATATATATATATATATATATTTTTTTTTTTTTTTTTTTTTACCAAAATGGAATGACACTGAATATAGTTTCATGGATTGACTTTTTCACTTAATATATTTTTCCATACAAATACATATACTGTTACAAGGCTGTATAGTTTTATGCACTTAATCTGGCTAGCATTTGTTTAGATGTATGCTATGAAGTAAGGATCAATTTTCCCCTAAGAGTTGATCTTAACTCAGGTCTAATTATTGAACATTCTCATTCCCAACCTTTATATTAGGTATCAAAGTCTTCTGCAGTAAATGTCTGAATCTTGCATGGCCTGGGCTGAGATTGTGAGACACTGTTTTTTCTGAACGATCAGACATTACTCTGTTGAAGCTCCATGGACATCTATATCACACCATGTGTAGAAGACAGACTGCTGGAAACCACTGGCACATATGTTCTGATTTTGAAATGCCTCTAGCAATTTACTAAATGTTTGTGATCAGTTTCTTTATTATGTTTAAGAGGTTTCCTTCAATTCTGAATTTATAAAGAGCCTTTTCTGTGCAATGAATGTGGAATTTTTATTGAAAGCCTTTTTTTTACAGGGGGTAATAATTGAGAGACTAGGTTAAATGGAAGAGAATCACAGTTGGGGCTGGGGATTTAGCTCAGTGGCATAAGCGCTTGCCTGGCAAGTGCAAGGTCTTGAGTCTGATCCCTGGTACCAAAAAAGAGGAGAATCAGAGTGATGTAATGAATTACTTATAGTAATAGCACTTCTGATGTTGAATGTCCTCAGATTTCTGGAAAACTTCCTACTAGGTCATGTACAATATTCTTTTAATAGATTGTTGAACTTTAAAAAATGATTAGTATATCATAGCTGTGAGTGAGATGGATCTGTAAGTTTCTTTTATGTGTGCATTTCTGATATACTTTCAGGATTATGTTACCTCATGAAATGAATAAGGAAGCTTTTTGTCTTTGCCATCACTCTGGAGATACTGACATTCACTGAGGGCTGTAAATGCCAAGCCTCAGGCCAAGTACTTTATACATAGCATTATCTCCAAAACTTCCACCATTGATCTTATTCGAGAGATTCTATTTTAACCCCTCCTTTCCAGTGAGGAAACAGACTTGGAGAGTTTAAATATGTCATCCAAGGATGCAGAGAGAATCAGTCCTGGAGCTGGAAGTGAAACCAGTTCCAATTTCAGAGGTGTTTTCTTTTTTTAATCTCAGGCATTACATCATCTTCTGTATCTTTTTTTGTTTTGCCTTTTTAACCTGCCAGGAAGTAAAACTGTAGGTTAAAGTTTCTTTCTATTACTGTTCCTATAGTATTTGCTTAAATTTAAAAAAATGGTGTTGCTGCATATATGAAAAACTTTATTTGGAAAAAAATTTTAAACTTACATAAAAGCTATAAGAATAATGCAAGGAGCTGCAAGAATAAGAGGAAAGTACATCATACACCCTGTACCAGGTTCATCTGCAGAACACTTTCTCTCACTGGCTCATTTGTTCACCCCCTGCCCCCCACATTCTCACACACAATTTTTTTCCTGAACCATTTAAGACTCAGATGCAAAAATAAAGCCCTTTATCCTTAAATATTTCAGTCTGCATTTCTCAAGAAGACAGATGTTTTCTTATATAGTCACAATACAGCTTTATCAGTTTCTGTCAATTTAATGCCAACAAAATACTTTATCACTTGTATTCCAATTTTGTCAACCAACTCAATAATGTTGTTTAAAGTGTTTTCCCTTTCTCCTTTCAGTACAGGGTCATCTTGTTGTCGTGCCTCTTTAGATTCCCTTTACCTGGGATGTTTCCACAGACTCTATCTTTTATGACACTGGCCTATCTGAAGAATGCCACATTCTCCCTTACACATTTCTTTTAATAAAGGTTCATCTTGTGTTTGTTGACACCTCCCCATGATTCAATTCAGGGTCTGCACACCTGGCCAGAATACTGCGCAAGTGAGTCCTGTCTTCTCAGTTTATCAAGATGAACCTACTCATGATTTCCACCTGCTCCTTGCTGGCGAGGTTTATTCCAATCACTTGTGGGCTTCTGGTGTGACTCAAGAGGAGCCTATAATTGGATTTTGTTCCTTGTAGGATTTCTGCATTGTTCATTATCAACAGCCACACATTTTATAAGCAGGAACTCTTGGCAGTACTCTTGGTCCACAGATCTTCCATGAAGCCACCAGGCAGCTCATGGCTATAATCCTGGGGTCCACCAGCCAGCCCTAGGTGCCAGCTGACTAGACAAGATTCCACTGGTGTCACAGTCCCAAGACCCTGGATCATAGAAAGCTTAGCAGTGCCTGGAGAAGAGACTCTTATAGTCCAGCAGTTAAACTTCAGAAGCCTCCAAGTCCTGCATGGCCCAGAGAGGTTTCTCTCAGGTAGCAGTGTCAGACCTTTGCTCAGTGCTTCTCAGATGTGCTGAAATGTGCACTCTTGGGCCCACTGCTGATCTCCTCCTCAGGTTCTCTCGGGTCGGGCCCTGGGAATCTGTATTTTTTCTTTTTGGCAGTGCTGGGGACCAAACCCAGGACCTCATGCATGCTAGGCAAGCACTCTACCACTGAGCTACAACCTTGGCCCAAAAATCTGTACTTTAACCAACAGCCAGATAAACCCTAGATGACGCTGATGATTCCTTCAGAATCCTATGTGATTTATTTATTTATTTATTTATTTATTTATTTATTTATTTATTT
>RJWT010030036.1:0-14758 GCA_004365215.1 Cuniculus paca | reverse complement strand
TTATGAGTTCCTTCTAAGAGTTTTGTTCATTATTTAGTGACTTCCTGCTATTTGATCAGAATTTTAAAGGAGAAATACAACAATTAGATGTGACTGATCTATATTTACTCAGTCTAAACTATGTGAAGGACACTTCAGTATACAAAGGATTTCATGACCTTTAAAAGGATGATCAGGCAAAATCTCATATGCTACAATAGTTGCTCCATCTTTAAAACTTAGATAAATAATAAAATTGCCTTACCTCATGGCCATCAAGTGATGAAGATGATTATCAAATATGATAAAAAAAATTGGTATAGAATGCATCTCACTAATGTGTACACTAAGTAGCAAGGCAGGAATTAAGATTTTTTAATGCTTTCTTCATCTCCATATAATGGAGAAAATAATGTAAATATGTATTTATTTATTGCCAAAAATATTCTTCAATTAAATTCTATAATGAGAGAGAACATCTACCTTATAGTTTAGCACACCAACACTTATCTATTATTTTGTCATTTCTTCACCCCACAAAAACCAAAAAAATCAGATGTATATTTATCAAGATTTTAAAATACAATTTTCATTTGAACAGGTGTCTGATTATTGCAATTCTAAATTGTAAACTGTCCCTAACTTTAGCCTAATATGCAATAAACTGAGCATGACTTAACAAGTCAGGGATTTATGATCCCATAGGATCATATTGTGCTTCACAGGCTGGTTTTACTGCCATACTACAGTATATGCACAAGTCCTCTAACAATTGCCTGAGTCCAGGGAGACAGAACACTCACAGAACAAGTCAAGCAAGTAGTTTCATTACTCACGAGTAGGCAGTAGGGATAAACAGAAGCCTAGGATCTATGGTGAGCTAATCCCCCAAGACAAGGATAAGTTGCCCAAGGAAAAAGGGATTTCTTCTGAATGTTTCCCACATTGCAGGACAGCTGAGGAATCCTAAAACTTTCCATTCTGACTACATACACAGCGAGCCATTTGACTCCTTGAATACGAATGTTGCAGAGCACCGTGTTCTAGGAGGAAAGGAGATACAACTGTCATTATTCTAGATATTTATTTCCATTTTTAGAGTTTTCCAATTAGTATGATTTGCTTCCTGCAATGAAGAGATGGAAGAGCTGAATCAAAGAAATTCTTGCAGGAACTTATCTTCCAGTACTATATATGTCAATGTCATTCAAAATCTACACACCTCATGGAAGTGTGAAGGACTATTAGTAATTGTCTATAATGGGGCTCACTGAAGAAAATGCTTTATCTTCATCACATGCTACATTATTTTTTTAAAATAAAAAGTATGTAGTAATTTACATGTATGAAAAGTGCCTTAAAATATCAATTGCTTACGAATATTACTGTCATCTTAGCAAAGTGAAACAAAACTAGAAACTTTAATTCAAAAGATTAATTACATCTCTAAAGTACATTTTTTTCCTTGTATCCTCTTTGAAGATTCAAAACAAGTTTTGGCTTACTGTACTACTTGAATAAGAAAATGCTGCTAAAGTGGCTACAATCATCAAACCATTCACAAAATTACAGAAATACATGCAAGTACAGAATATTTTTCAGAGAGGCAAAATAGAGTAAATATAACAAGCATGAGTCTAAGAGACCATGGGTTTTTCCTCTGAAAACCTAAACACATAGAGGAAATAATTCATGTACAACAAAATACCTATTTTTTATATTGTAGAAATATTAGAATCAGAAGTTAAAATTTGATGTTTCCTTTAAGATAGGAATACTGTTTATTTCTTTTGAGGTATTTTTGTTTATAATTTTAGCAACTTTATACTGTAAAGTTGCTTTAAAGATATCTATAGTTTTACGTATTTTAAGAAGTAGTTAGAACCCAGATGCCACTGTCCAAAGCAACAGTAGCGGTATGCAGATTTCCAGTGACACTGTAGATGTGAAAATAAGAAAAAATTGACTTGATCATGTGTGGCTCCCAGCTCATGTCCCAAGATCAGGCCATTCTGTGAATCACACTACAACTTTCAGCAAGAGAATGGAGATGTGGGTGCTGTGACGGGTCACTCATTCCCAGGTCCCATTGTCTGTGTTACCAACAAGCCCACTGATGACTTGGCCATGACATGGCCTAGAAATAATAAAACAAAAGTACTTTCCAGTTCAAAGGTTCACTTCCCACAGCAGGTCTGGAGTTTGAGGCACACTCAGGGGAATGTGTAAGAGACAGAAGTGGTGAGCGGTTGTCTGGAAAGTCTTAGCTCTGACTTCTGCCTCCCTGCATGGGCACTGGCAGAAACAAGTGCGAAGGACGATCTCAGAGGTCCAATGCAGCTGGGACCTGTGGGCACTGCAGGAAGGCAGAAACGTCCCAGGTTAGCTGAGAAAACTTTCTAATTCTGGATGCCGGCAACATCACAGAGCCCAGGGCAAGCAGAAACAAATAACAACAAAAACTAATAATACCAAGAATCAGCAAACAAGATTACAACCAGGCATCATGGCACACACCTGTACTCCAGAAGCTGAGGCAGGAGGACGATCATGAGTTTGAGTCCAGTCTGGGCTACACAGAAAGTTTAAGACCATTGTGAACTATATAGTAAGACCATGTCTCAAAAAAAAGAACAGTACAACAAAATAAAAAAAGTTTCTGCATAGCAAACACTCAGCAGAGTAAAAACACAATCTACAGAATGGGGCGGAAATTCCATCTACTGTTCAAATGTAGAACTAGTATCAGAATATAGAAAGAGCACAGAAATAATAAAGAACATAAAATAATAAATAAGAATGGAGGATAGGAAGAGAGAGAGGAGTAGAATTAGACATAAAAGAATTAAGAAAAAATATATATATATTTCAATGGTTGTTTAAAATTGACCTTATGGTGAAATTTGATTTGGTTTTCATTCAGTATAGTTTTTGACCAGAATCCTGGAGAGAATTGGGTTCACAAGTTAAGGTACTATTCTCTCTCCCTCTCTGTCTCTCTCTGTCTCTGTCTCTGTCTCTCTCTCTCTATATATATATACATACAAATATATCTTTGTATGTGTATTTATATAACCAATAAGTACATATACATATTTACCAATATCACAGGATTAATGTATTCATTATTTATTTATTGTAAACATAAACTAAAAATAAAAATTCAAGCACCCAATACAAATGACACAACCCAAAAATTGGGAAATAAACTAAAAAGACATTTTTTTCCAAAGAAGTATAAATGATCTTGAGCACATGCTAAAACATTTTCAGCATCTTTAGCCTTAGGGAAATACAAATTAAGACAACTTTGGATTTCTATCTTACTTTAGTCAGAAACACAAAACACAAACAAGGTTGATGAAAGAAAAAGAAACCCTTCTACATTTGTTCATGGTAGGAAAAAAAAGAACTAGGAAAACCATTATTAAATCAGTATGGAAATTCCTACAAAACCTAAAAATAGAAATTCTGTCTGACCTAGCTGTACTTCTCCTGGGTATATTTCTGAAAGTGTTAAGACATCATAATACAATAATATATGTATAGTCACATTTATAGCAGTGTAACTCACAACATCTAAAGTCTGGAAAAAAACCTAGATGCTATTAACAGATTAATGTGTAGAGAAAATGGTACATATTCACATTAGAATATTATTCAGCCATGAGGAAAAATGAAATTATGTCATTTGCAGGAAAATGGATGGAATTTGACATCATAATATTAAGTAAAGTGAGTCAGACCCAGAAAGGTAAATATCACCTGGTTTCTCTTACATGAGAAAACTAAAACACAAATGAACAAAAGTGTAAAAAACAAGAGAGATGATACAAAACAAAGACAGACTTTTTGGAATGGAGATGGGGTTTCGAGGAAGAAGGGGTTTAAAGAATCAAAAATTATCAAGATACATTATCTATACAATAATTCCCTGAAAGCAAACTTAACAATTATATATTGCAAACATATACTGTTTCAAAAAGTAAACTTATCTATTGAACACAGTTGCACTTAGATAAAATTATTTGTACTGTATTATATTTTGTATATTTCAGAATCACTAAGATAACAAATTTGAAATGTTCTTAACACAAAACATGACAATTATTTGTGGTGAAATGTTAATAGGCTTGATTTAAGTAATCCACATTACATTCATAAATCATACCATAACTTCGTACCCTATAAATATACACAATTGTGAATTGACAATTTACAATAACAATTTGAAAGAGAAATGGAAAAATTGTTTAGGACCTATTCATTCTATCTCTATCTCCTGATTAACCAACATACAAGAAAAGAGGTAAGTAGCAGTGTTTAAGAATAAAGCAGATGAAGCAAAAGGAAATTAAAACTAAATAAATATTTTTGAAAAAAAGAAAGGAATTTTAATTTAGGGAGACTATTTAATTTGTATGATTGGGAATAACATCAGTGATGTGATAAACAAAAAAACCCTGGGATTTTAGGGTACAATTTACATCTTCTTACAAGTTGACAGTGACATCCTCTGAGTTTCAGAAGGAAGCCACAAACACACATATCATAAGCAGTGCTTTATAATAATGAAACACATCTCTATTTGTCTACTGTATATTAAAATACAGATGAACAGGATACTCTATGTATGGAAGTTACAAATATGTGCAGAAAGTCATAAAAAATGTTGCTAGTTATTGATGCTGTGAAGTAGCTTCAAGACACATTTTAAAAGCATTAATTGCCAAAGCTACATCCCTAAGATAACTCCCCAGCATATGGACCCTATTTTCACTGTTAAAACTTCATTCCTACTAGTTATGTATAGCAAATCAAAGGGGACTTTTTAGAATACAGTAAAGGTCAAATATCATCCAAAATATTCGGAACAAGAAGCATTTCATATTTTGAACTTGTTTTTGGATTTTAAAAGTTACATAGAATTCACTTGTTGATTGTGAAAATAATTCAATATTCTGTTTCTCTGTTAAACTGTTTCAAATTTAATAACTGTTTCAAGTCACTTCCTGGACTAAAAATAAAAATATATTTTCTCTGGTACAAATTGAAAGTCCTCCATACCCACATAACATCTTTATGTAGGTACAGTTTTTTATTTTTAATGTGACAAAACAAAAGTTCTGAACAGAATTTACTGATATATATATCATTCAAAATAAAGGATCATGTATTTTTTTTTTCGGTTAAGATAACCATCAAATAATCTTCCAGGTATTTATAAATAGACAACTCAAAAGTGCTGATAGTCTCTAACATCTGCCTCTAGAATTCTCTTTTTAAAGTCAAGAGTAGTTATAAAAAGGATACATGAATGTTTTTTGTCCATTGCTCTTCAAATGATAAGTGGTACCTTTTAATTACATTCTATATGGTAATTAATTTAAAATATCTATGAAAATTCATCATTTTGGAGGCCTTCTTCAAGGAACACCTAGATGCCTTAGGCTTTCAGAGATTTATTCTAGCTTTCAAAACATTCTGAAAGTGTCTAAGATAAAATAAAGGTTCTTGAAAGTATTCCAAGTTGCTAGAAAATATAAACACTCATTTGCAGAACAGTAAAACAGCAATGCATATATTTGCATTTTTGAAATGAAGTGTTGGCTGGAAGCACATAAAAATAGAGCAGCAAATGAATAATACAGATTTTGAGTTATCTGAATATCTAGCTGTTTTGCAGCACAAGCAATACAAAAAGTCAGCATCATTTATGGATGATTTCATTCAATAAAGCATTCATATATCTTTTTTTCTTTTAGATCAAGACTTTTTTCTAAAGGAAGTATGCTTTCCTTTATTCAAAATTTAAATAATTGCATCATTAATAATCTTCTAAGTTACTTGTATTTTATTACACCTTTTAATCTGCTGCAGTTTGTTGACATTAAACTAACAGTGCTATAGAATTGCCCCGTGCACTGTAGTGATCCCCGTTCCATCTGTGGAAAGCGTGCAGTGTAAGGCTGTGTCAGTGAGAGTGGCCTGCCTTTGACTGGGAGTAGTACAATGTTTTCTCATTGACTCTGTTAAAGAGCTGACTTGCAATGATAATAGTAATAAGGCAGGTCAACGTTTAGTCTGTTCTATGGTTGATGTTCAAGTCTCTACAGTAACAACTCCTTTTATTTGCTTCACTGAAGGGTCTCATATTTTTTTGCACCCTTGCTATCTCACTGTGGTGAAATAACCAGTCCTAATAACAGTTATATACTTCAAAAGTAACTCTAACTTTACTCTGAATCGTAATTGAAAAATGCATGTGATATGGAGGGAATGCAGCACCCCATTCCGGGCAGAGGTACCACGTCATTTCAGAGAAATAGAACTTTAACTCAGGAAAACGGAACTCAGCTCAACCTATCAGGAAACTCACCTTTGCCCGATCACTCTTACCACATCTCCTAAACCCAGGACCCAGGCTACGTAACCTCCAGTACCCTTGGCCCAGGCTGGCTTGTGGATTTATGAATTAGGTGTATGGTTGTCAGAGGCAATAAAACGTTTGCTTCAAATATTCTAGAATCTGGTTGGCTTATGGGTTTCATCAAGTCTTCTCTGACCTAACATATATGTATTTTTAAAAATAGATATTCATAGACAGAAAATGTGTTTTCATTCACATACTCTTTTCATTCAAGATAATATCTCTAAGAGATAACCAGAATATTTAGGCATTCTGTACTGACAATTAGAATTTAAACTATGCTTCTGAAGACATTTAATGCATATATTTGCTATGAATAAAAATAAATGCTTATACTTTGTATTTAAAATTAAACTGTTAATATTGTGATACAATTGCCTAACATTTCTGATTGTGAATGGGAGCTGAATTTTTAAAAAATGGAATGGCATTAACCAAATTTTCCTTCAACCCATATCCACTTAATTTCTTTATTCTAGTCTTATTGGGACATTATATTGAATTGGATGCCTATGTTTTCCTGCAGGTTTTAGACAATAGGGTAAAATCAAGGAAGAAAATTGTCTCAACCTTTTCTGGACCTGTAATTCACATCATTCTCTTCAAGAAGAGATGTTACCCACAAGATTCATGAATGTTTCTAATCTTTATTTTTCTCTATTATTTTCTTTTATTGTGGCTAAGCACTAGGTTTCTATTTAATTCATCCTCTGAGATGAGATAGATTCAATTCCTACTATTTAAACAGAAAGACTCAAGAATTCAAAGACATTCTATTATGGAGGCAAAAATTAAGAAGTTTTCCATATTGGCAATGACCACATGCTTTCTAGTAATATCACACTGACTTCCATTAGATATTTGGCTATGTCCAACATAGATAAGTATTCAGAAATCCAAATGACTGGAAAATTAAATTACTGGTTTTATCAGACTTGATAACTTCCAAAATGTATTGTCATTTCTACCTTGCAATTCTTCTACTAAGAATGTTTTGACTCTTTTTATTGAAAAATGTTCTTACATTTTAAAATGTCTATCTGAGATGACAATGTTTAAGGACCAAATACTAGTCTTGATCCCACTGTCAATTCTGAATTCCAGCTTTGCCATTTGCTGGTTACTTAAACTTGAAACACTGTTTCACCATTGTGTGCCTTGCAATATTTTCTAATTGTGAGTAGCAGCAAAACTATTCACAGGGCTGTGTGGAGTATTTAAAGGTATTTGCAATAACTGATGCATATTGGGCAGTCAGCAAGCATTGACACCCATTTCTCTGCTCCACTTTACCTCCCCACATACTCAAGCCTCAGACAACCACCCTTCTAATCTCTGTTTTCATGCATTTGAAGTTTCCATAGTCCGTATGTCAGTGGCTCTATGCTTGACTTACTTGTATTAGCACAATGACCTCAAGTTTCATTCATGTTTTTGTAAATGATGGAATTTCCTTCTTTGTAGATGTTTAATCATATTTTAGTGTCTGTGTGTGCTGTGCATGTGTGTGCATGTATGTGTGCATGTGTGTGTGAGTGTGATCTGACATTTCCTCCAAAAAACTAGCTATCATTTTACTTAGGTTGATTCCTTGTCTTAGATTCTGTGAATAGTGCCGCACTGAAAAATGGAGTGCAGATTGGAAATGCTGATTTGATTTCTCTGAATTCATTCCTAGAAATGGGACTGAAGATCATATGGTAATTGTATTTTTTTTAATTTTTTGAGGCATTCACAATTTCCAGAATGGCTATCCTAATTTACATTCCTATCAGCAATGTGGTTTTTCTAGGCACTAGCTAAACACTAAGTGTTTGTCTTTTTGGTAACAACTACTGTAAAAGGTATGAGTTGATACCTGCCCAAGTGGGTGCATAAAACCATATGTAGAGATAATAAAAAAGGTTTATCATCATTAATTTCAACAATTGTAGAGTGTTTATATCAAACAGAAAAAGTAACCCGTGCCCATCTTTACCATCAAGTTTTCATTCAGCTCTATCATTCTTGCCATGTGGCGAAAGTTCAATAAACTAGTGAAATTTTTTAAGACCTGGAGAAAAAAAAAGCAAAATTTAAGTTGAAAAGAGAAGAGAACCTTGAAGACATGATTTCTAAACAAACTGTGATTTTTAATAAAATAATTCGAATTAGGTTAGAAAAAAAGTAAACAAATCGAAGACTAGATTTACGTTTCCTAAATATTCTAAATTTACATTTTTATATCTGACAAGACATAATATTTTGTCAAAATGTTGCAGTTACTAAAAATGGGTTTATATCATACATTATAATTGTTGATAACAAATTTCATATCTTCTGTTGGAACATTTAATGTAATAGACAAATATATCACTCAATTCGTAACATGGAATATGTTTTCCATGGATAACTCATACTGTCAGGAACCTCTAAACTTCATATAGATTTATTTCTTATAAAGATCAGCTAACACTGCTTAAGCACAAATGTGTTATACATTCTGTTAAAATTATATATAAATCAAATACCACAGAGCAAAAACAAGATGTTATATAACTTTTCTATGTGAGAAGTAATTTTCCTGGTAAAATTTCTATGCTTCATTTCTAGCAATAAATCAAAGAATATAAACTCATGGAATATTAGAAATCTGTCAATTTTCCAGAGAGAAGTGTTTGTCTTATTAAGCAGTGCAACTGTGACAAGATACAGGGTATTTCTCAATTAATTTTATTTTCTGAGAAAGGGTTCTACAAGTTGACAGGAGATCGCTTGCTCAAAGAATCCTAAACAGTATTACTGAAAATTGATTTATAAGAGAGAGAATCAAGATCATTAGCCCCTGCCCCAACCTCTTGAAAAAATGATTTTTCAAGGTGAAGTAAATGTGAGACAATTCAACAATTTCTTCAGGGAATACTCTCTGCATCATATATGTCTCTGAAGACTTAGCTGAAAGTCCCATTTATTTTCTATGGAAAGATTAGAAAACCTCTAAAACACTCAGTCATCCACATCACTATTAGAAATGAAACCTTTTACACAGGTTTCAATTTGTTCAGCATTATGTGGGCACCAGATACTTGTGTTAAACTTCAGTGTGAAAAAATTTCTCAGTAATAGAATAAATAAAGTGGTAAAAGTAAAACATAAAATTTTGGTAAAGGAAGTTACCTTCATTATTTCTTTCCGGTCTTTAAATTGTGCTTATTGAAAATTGAACTAGTAAGATGAAATCAGTACTATTTGAACAAACGACTAAACCTCTATTATGCTGATTTATCTTCTTTTCTTCATGGTTCTCATATTTGCCTTGCTTGCACGGTAAGCCGTATTTTCTGCTTGACATCTTTAAAGTACTCGCGCTACGTTATGTAACAGTACTGCACTTCACCAACATTTCTTCACGATATTTACTTTTAACTCCAGAGTTGGGCATTTCAGTAATTTTTTCTGATGTATAACCTCCGATTGCTATAATTAATCTATTGTCAGATGTTCAACATGAGTCCATTATTCTATCACAATGGTGAGGATCAGAGATTATTTACTCTTCTTTTTGACCTATTTTTAGATGTAGCATGAATGATTTATATAATATTTTGTAGTTTTTGTAAAGTCAAAATATGGTGTCAGAAACTTAAAGAATATTTCAAAGATTATTATTTCTCATTGTTTCAGAAGTAACATTGCTTTTAAAAATTTTTTTAAAAATTTAGATTAAAATTATGCCATTATGCATATTTTACCTTTTAAAATATGCTGTCATAGTTATTAACTGATAGTTAATTGAAAAAAGCAAAATACAAACATGATTTTAACTGTTAAGTCTTATAAGCCATTTATAATAAATGAAATTTATGTGTTTATTGCAAACATAAAATATTTCATATATAAAATTAATTAGCACGTTAAGTGAAAAATTAAGTGACTAAATTTGTAGGAATATGTGTACATATGCATTTTTTTGTGTAAGACTTTTCATAGCTATGAAAAAAATCTCAAACTTCTGAAATAAAGCATTTTAAATTTAACAAAGTAAAATGATCAGAATTTGGACTAAAAAATAAAATACTAACTAGATATTAGATATCAAAATTGTTTTTAATATCATCTCCAAATTATTGTTTATTGCAAAAAGACTTTAATTTCTCAAGCTAGCTCTAAATCATACCATTACTAAAATCTAATCCTATCTTCTCTTTACATTTTCTTAAAAATGTCAGAAATGTAGTTGTATAATGACAAAGATAGGAAAATATTTTCCCTTCTCGAATCTTATAGCTTCCAAGAATTATGCTTTTATTAAACATATTAATTACTAATGCTCACCTTATATTCATATGATTATGTATATAGGTTATTTTAAGAATAGTACAAAAAATGAAATTGGTACTTTAATATATTCATCTTTAAAGCCAGTAATTTATGTGTTTAGCTAAAAATATTTATTAAATTATCTAAATTAACCATCGTAAAGTTAAATGGTTTGCAAAATTTCCTAAAAACCATTCATGATCTACTAAAAACGTAAGCAATAAAAAACGTTATAAAGTCAAAATTTGTTTTTTTAGTGTGAACAAATTCATATATGGCTATATAGAATACAGTTTTAAATTCAGTACTTTCAATGTTGAGTGAAAATCCCTGTGAATAGTTTTTAAAACTTTAATCAATGCATTCATATTGTTAAAACTATAAAAAGCTCTTATACAATCATCCCAACTCTAAAGATGTCCATGTTCATCAGCTCTTTTTGGTTTCTTACTATTTTGTTATTTTCTCCTATATATTTAAGTGTATTTTAAAAAGAACTTTTTTATCTTTGCAGGAATTCTCTGTATGTATTATTCTAAAATATTAGTGTACATTTTCTTTTTCTCTGAGCCATAAAGCATACAGGGTAGTTTCTTTGGTGTCTGATTTTCCCTTTCAATATTTGCTGGTTCAGGCATTAGCTTGGAGCTATGATGAAATCAGCAGAGCCTTGCTTCCATGCTTAAAACTAGAGGGAAAACAGGATAATCGTGAAATCATTATAGAATTAATGCTACATGACAAACAAGTCTCTCCAATTATAGAGAAAGAAACAAGATTGTGTGTGGAAAGAGCATCATTTACTCACCTAGAACAGGCACTATGAAATGAAATAAAATTTTGTGAAACTAAAAACAAAATTCTAGAGGTCAAGCGTGGGCTAATGTGAAATATGAATGCGTTTTTTCATACACTGAATTTTGACTTTAAATAAACGTGTTTCATTGCAATATGGTATGCGAGCATGTGTATGTTGTTGGAATCCTAAAAATACACCCAAATGTGGATGTAACAATTATGTAAGTAACAGATTGCAAATATTTACAACCAAAATTAATCTGACTTCTCAGTTTGAATTGCAGTTTACAAACACCAGTATAAATCAGCATGCATGTAAGCATAAATACATTCTTGCACAAACTGTTGTTATTGTCAGTATCCTGCAAAGGCCTTGCTCAGGAATAATCTGGAGGAGTTAACAGGATAGAGGCATTCACCACCAAATATATTCTTGGGCATAAATATTCACTGAATTTTCCAAATCATGACACATTTCAGGAAGACACATATAGGTACCCTCAAATATTATAGAGTACATGTCTTAGTTTGCTCTTCAGCAGTGGTGTAAAACAATTCAATATTTCAAGTTACAAAATTTTAACATTGCAAAATGTGACCACTTTGGAACGACACCATAGATCTTAAGGCCATTATGAAATCTTCAGCAGGTGAGTTTCTCAACAGCAGACTTGAATTTGCTGGCACTGTTTAACTTCATTTCATATGCACTGATTATTATGGTCAGTGATTTTATCTTCTGATTACAAATATTTTTTGAGGGGGAAGGATAACTTTCTTTGATTTTAAAAGGATGCTAAAGGAAGAAAATGTACTCTGCAGATATCCATAATTCTGAATAATATTGCTTTTGACTCCTCAACCCCCTTAATACATCTCAACACAAAATTATAGTCCACTTCGTTTATCTACTAATCTATAAACACCATTTTAATACTGCAAAGGAAAAAGAACTCTGCAGTTCAGTCAGTTCCAGATTGATTATTCTTCAGAATACAATGCCTTTCAGATTATTAGGCTTTTACTCCTCCTTGAAAATTCAGTACATCCATTCATTTTCGGTACATCTATAGGATGAGCACAATAATTGTGGGGTGTGGGGAGCCAAAGAGTCAAAACGTCTTACTGTGATTGTGGATTTGTATACAGAGATGCACTGCAGTGCTCATTGTGAGTGGTAGGAAGTATTAGGAATTTGGAGACAGCCAAAACTTGTTGAATTAGATCTTTGGTCTGCTCTCTCCTGCTCTCTCTGGAGGCTGGTATCTGTGCTTGTTGCAAAATTCAGAATTTGTTGCATCTGACTTTTCACAGTTAGGTCAGAGGAAAGCATCAGTCAAAGATCAGAGAAAGTTTTATTCCTTAGAGGTGACTTCAACTCTGGTTAGGCATCCTTACATCCTCAAATTTTGCTCTTGCCAGATTCTTGTAATAACTTGTAATTGATCCATGAGTGATAAACTTAGGTATTATACTATCGTTTGTTGTTTCCTTTAACTTTGCTAAGGCTCTTGAAGTAGCTTGATAATTTTTTTATTTACTTCTTCAAATGTGATGTTTCATGTTCAGATTCTTAAAGACACAGTAACTGTTGAGACTAGATGAGACCCGGAAAACATACAAGCTGCTATTCTTGTAATGACTTAGTTACATGTAAATCCTGTTACTGAAACCTCCATGTCAGGGAGAAATGAGACATTGACAGTCAGTAACATCACAACTGTTCAGTAGAGGCATAGGTCTGAGTGCAGGCCCTTGTCACTCATCAACAAATCACTTGTAGAATTTTGTAGTTACAATCACTGGGCGTAGGTTGGTGACTCCAGGGTCCTAGATATAACTTTAAAAAAATGTATGAAGAGTAATCAGATGACTGAATTGGTAACCAAAGACAAAGAAAAACTTTAAAAACCTCAATTGTGGTTTTCATAAAATATAATTTGTTCTGAGATGTAGCTCATTTCCTGGTTTAAGGTTTTCACAATGAGAAGATTCAAGTAAACATACCACCTCAACAGACATTTTATGCTACACTGTGTATTTTGGGGAATGATCACAGTACATCTGAACAGAAAGAAAGGCTAAAAATTTTAAACTTTTGAGAGTCCCACAGGCTTTCTTGATACAGTAACATTTTCTCCAATTGATGAAGAAGAACCTATACTTTCACCTGGGCCTTCTGCCACCCAAAAGGATACATGTGCTCTTTAGTAAATGTCATGATTAACTCTTTAACTCTAAACCTCTGATGAAACACAGCTCCAAAATGAGAAGTGCAATGCTTGTTAGGAGTAGCTCTTATACCATACCTTGGCCATATCTTGCCAATATATTGCACAAATTTATGAAACATCTATTAGATGGGTTTTAAAGAGTATTAGATCAGGACAGAGGTTAAACCATGGCTAATGGATCAGGTTTCATTCATTGACTTGTATATGCTTCCTTACAGACTATGAGATTCAATAACTTGTCTTTCACATTAAAACTGGCATTATCAGGCAGCAAAGTTGCCTAAAACCTGAATTCATTTGCAACTTACACTTAATAAAGTGGACATTCTCTGACTTACTCAGCACTTTAGAGATGATATACAATCGCTTGGGAAGGTTGCCTGGTGACTAGCTGTGTTATGTGCAATCTGTTCTTCATACAACCATTTAGTGTACTAAGTGGAGATGATCAGAGGACTCCATTTATCAAGATATTAGGAAGCAAGGAGAGAATGGAAATTGGGAATAAGGCCACAAGGCAATTGTTTTTGATCCAGATGTTTACTCTACTGGTATGTTTATTTGTGCATAATTCAAAAAGTTAGGCATTTTATTTGTGAATTTGTTCACATGATTTAGGCTTATGAACGTATTACAAAAATATATGACAGTGAATTCAAGACATGATCTCGTACCTCCTTGAAAAATGACTCATTGACCGTATTCATAGTGGTGATGCGAAAGAACTCTCAATGTAACTAGATTTATGATCTTAGTGAAGGTAATGAGATCCCAATAGGGATATATCAAATACAATTAGCATGATGTGCCCCTATAAAACTGATAACCACATTGTTCCTGCATGCTGCAATCCACAGATAATTGATAGCAGAATCTGTGAATTAAATAGCTGGATAACCTTTTAAGGGATTGTTTGGTCAATGTATTTCATAATGTCTAGGTCTATTTGACAAAAAAACTAAAGTTAAACCAGTGTAGATTCTTAGCCAATGATAGTAACACACAGTGAACAGTCCTC
>RJWT010030035.1:0-14764 GCA_004365215.1 Cuniculus paca | reverse complement strand
AGAGAGAAAGAGAGAGAATTTAAGGCCAAAAGGATTTCTAGTGATAAAAAGTGACATAGACATGTGGCCAAATTTCCTTCCTGAAAGAGTCCATCATTTGCTAACTCCAGTAGCAAAATCTTCTATTCCCAACCAATATTCCAATGTAGGATAGTATCAGTAACTTATTTTCACTTGGCAATTTGATAAACAAAAGAAAAGATCTTTTGGGAGTTTAATTTCAAGTCTATATTTTCTCAAACACAGGAGAGACCACATAACAATATTTTGAAGTCAAAGGTCTGCTCCCTGCCCACAGATGCAGAAACTGAGGACCTGTTAGGGCCCCAGGCGACCCTGAGCCTAAGCCAGTGGTGACACAGATACTGGAGGGAAAATACCCGGAGCTGACAGGCAGGAAGCCCACTTCCCTGGGACATCTGACCCCTGAGCCCAGCCTCAGGCTGACATCTGTTTGTGTGGGACATATTCCAGTTAATTCTGAGCAGCCTATTTAATTTCTATACAGCTCAGTATTTGTTTTCTATACACTTGGTCTTGGCCAAAAGGCTGAGAAGTGATTTGTTTTCTATGAAATCATCAGCAAAGCTGTTCAGTGCCCCAAGGCAGCAAACAATAATAAGTCTCTTACAACCACTTCTGAAGGACCAACTGCCCTTCATTTTAATGAAAGAGTCAGAAACTCTTGACTGGTATTAGGTACTGTCTTGATTTCTCGTCACCTACAACTCTAAGGAGAAAAGGTTTATTTTAGCTCACAGTTTATAGCAGTTTCAGTCCATAGTCTAAAACTAGGGCAGGGTAAAATGGCAGAGAGGTGTAGCAGAGGAGAAGCAGCCAGTGATCAACCTAGGGAAGGGGCTAGACCCTTGCAGATCATGCCTCCAGTGACCCATCTTCTCTGACCAGGCTTCACCTCCCAAACTCGTCAGTGGAATAATCACTGGTGAGTGTCATGGCCCCCTGATCCAATCACCTCCCCAAAGCTCCACCCGTGGGCACGGGCCACTTTGGGGGGAAACCCAGATTGAAAGCCCAAAAGGTGCCCTTAGAAACTTCCACAGAGCACTCTGATGTATTTTCCCTGAAAACAAAGAAAGAAAAAAGAAAAATTTTTCTATAAAATTTAGTAAATGTTTTCTGCGATTGTTGATAAGAATTCTTTGAATTTACTGAAAAAAGTTGAATGATGAATTCCTGAATTAATTTCTGCTGTGTTGTCAGATCTAATTCTCAAATCAAGCTACAGTTCGGGCAGCATCACAGTCTTGATTTTACCATCAAATTGATGCCAGTAAGGTAAAATGACTTGCCCAATGCAAAATACTAATAAGCAGAATCATGCTTAAAATCTAGATTGATGAATTCACAAAAATAAACTCATATTATCAGCAGTGTGGGTAAGAATGCAAATGATAGGAATAGCTGAAATGTCTCACTAACCAGTGAATCGTTTACCATAGAAGACTCTAAGTGTACAATAAAAAGTCTAAGGTATACATTATGATTAACACAAACAGAAAATTCATATTCAATCTTCCTATGTGTTCTGGAAAAATCTGTATGCTTCGTTAATAGCAGCAACCACTTCAGCAAGGATTAGACAATTACTCATCCCCAGTAATGCCGGATTCAGGGGATAATATTCTTTGACAGACTGCGCTGCTTGTCCACATAGTTTTGCTGATGCAGCTGCTCCTGCTTAATGCTTGAGAAAGGTTTTTCTAATTTATAGTCTGAAGTTAAAATTAGCTAAGTTTTAAAAGCAGTACAAAAACCATATGCATCTTTCTGTCACTGTCTCAGAATACTGCCTTCATTTTTGCCCACACTTTTTGCTTGAGTGACTGGAATCTAGGTTTCCACAAAAGGAAGAAGAAAAATAACAGCAGGACATGGAAATTATGGCAAAACTATATAAGATATTTTACAGTAATGGAAAGAAAAAAAAAACTATATTGCTTTGGTCTCTTGTCACTTTCAGAATCAGTAGTAAAGAAGGCAAGGCAAAAGACCTGATATTCTTAGTGTTTTGTTTCATTTGCCTCCCCTGTCATAGCTGTGCTCTATTTACCACTGTCTGCACACATGCAGGAAAATGAAAACAGACCGTGCTTGCCACAGGCCACAAACAAGGTCTCTTTTTATCTGGCATCGGGCAGTTCCTAGAAACATGTTCCTTGTTATTCCATTATTCACAGATGGGTTTAGCTTTCATTGGTTTTGTTTTAACGCACTTATGCAAAAAACTCCATGAAAGAAAATCAGCATCTCTTAAATTCTTCAACAAAGAATTTATTTAAAGCAAATATATACCCAGCAATTCTAAGCCAGATCACTTTCATTGTTATTAATGTTTTTAATGAAAATAAGAGGCCTTGGGCATATAAGCAGTCCTTAAAGTATTTCTTCTTTTTAGCTATCATGGTAAATATTTCTGCTATCTCAGGGGCAGTGTCGCAAAAAGTTTCATGCTTTATCCTCAGCATAAAGGTTTGCCTCCTGCAGTTCCCAGGTTAATACACAAATACAATGCAAGTATGTACCTTATTATCCCCAAACACATGCTCTGTTGCAAATATGCTTAGATAAAGCTAGCCACCAATCACTTTTTCAAAGCCTTATTCTATCCTCACCTTTAGCAAACCTTTTCCTAAAACATTATTGAAAAACACAAAACGGCCTTGATTTAATCTCTTTTCCCTGCTCAGCCTTTTCTGGGAAGAGTAAGAGTGGAGAGGGCCAGATTTAGTCTCTTTTCCTGGCTCAGGAAGGAGCACGAAGGAGGAACAGCAAGACTCCATGCAGAACATGAAGAACAAGTATCAGCTTTTAAACAGAGTTGACATATTAGAGAATCAGGCTTGTAATTCTTGGTTGTGAAAAAAAAATCTAGGAAGGTAACAAATGACAATAATTTCTTTCTGAAAAATATTTCTGCCTCTTCCTACACTTATTTAAAAATTAATAACGTATTAAAAAAATGTACTGTTCAGAGATTTTTACCCAAAGAAATGCTATGCAAATTTTATTAAAATAGCTGACTACTAAGTGCTAGTCACTTTGGATGGTAAAGCAAAATACAAATCAACAGCTAGTTGCATTTTAAAAGAACAGTAAATTCTTTGGCGTTCTTCTTTAAAAAGCTTCAACTAATTAAAGGAAGTTTTAAAGGGAAAAGGAGAAGAAAGAACAATACACGAGGAAAGCCCTCTTATTTAAGACCAAGAAGCCAAATCAAGTTTAAAGTTCAGTCCCAGATGCCCTGTTTCTCAGACAGACACCCATTCTGACGGGTTCTAAACGACCTGACATCTCTGGCTAGGAAGGATAGGCCCAGAAGGCCAAACCCATAAAGGCTTGGAGATCAAAAACAAACCAGCTGCACTCTGGACTTCTCTAGCATTAGCCTAAAATTTGCTCTCAAGAAACATAGCTCAAAATTCGAGTTTCTTCTTCTTTGTTTTTGTCCATTCACAATAAAATATTGACAGAGATTTGACATGGTTATGTTAATTGCAACATACATAATATCCATTCCACTTTATAAATTTTAATCAAAGCTACATGTATTTCCTGAACTTTAAGAGCCTAGACTAGAGGCTCAAAATAGTGAGAAACACGTTATAACAATGAGAAATATTACACACATGTATTCCCTTATCAAACATAATCCTGGCTGATTGTTTTTTGTAGTTGAGGCTGACATAAGTAGTTTGCTCTTTCTGGGACATTTAAATCAATTCCTAAACAGAAATAGTATTCTTCAGTAGAATAGAAGTAGGTTTCTTGGTTTTCTTGCCCAGTCTTGGCCAAGATCTTAAAATATTCAACAGTACTTAAAGTCTTTAAATCCATTTAAACATGTCCATTCTTGCAAAATCATTAAGTTTACAGAGTTGGCTCTATATGTAATATGCTGGATGATCAGTAAGATTAAAATTAGACCTTCAACTTTCCAGAGTCAATGTTATCTTTGGTTTGCATTTTTAAAAATGAGTTTGTTCAGTTTATTTAATTATGAAATCAAATGAAAATCTTACCTTGTAATGCCCAAATTCATTCAAAATACTTCCCAGTTTTCTGGTGTTTCTGTATGGTTTCTGGGCGGCAAGAGCAGGATGAGGATCTCGCCAATCGATGGATACGCGGTGATACCACAGGCGCTGACTCTCTAGAATGTGAGCCGATTTCACGCTAGGATCAAAACGGTGCACTTCACATCCACTGTTGGCCATGCTCACCTCAAAACGGGTGTCATCACTTCCCAGCCTGGAGAGAAAAACGATGGAAATCAACAACAAAAACGTAATGCAGCAAAGTATTGGATTGACAACATGACATTTCCGAGGCCAATATTCTTATCTTGAGATTTCCCCTATTTTAATACATGCATAATGCACACATTCAATAAACTTTCTTTTCTTTTCGAATCCATTTTATTTCAAGGCTCGAAATTAGAAGAAGTAGGAAGAGGAGGAGGAACAGAAGAAGGAGAAGGAGAAGAAGAAGAAGAAAAAAAACTACAACATTTCAAAACACATCAATCAGTGGACAACAATGGTACATACATTGCACATTGTCATCCCCAAATCATTCACCCAGAGCACAAGACATCTGCCTTCAATAGTCCAAACAATACCAGCACAAATTTTTCTCTTCAGTGAACTCAGAGAAATCAGTAGTATAACTATCTTAATTATAATTTTTATATACATATACATACTCATATACATACATTTTTTTCTGTTTCTCACATTAATGGAATAATATGATGTTTACACATGTGTGTCTTATTTATTTCACTAATGAGTACATTCTCAAGATGCATCCATTTACCTATAAAAGTGTCCAGTTTATCCTTCTTTATGGTTGAGTAGTACTCTATTGTATAAAAATACCACATCTGTTTTATCCATTCCTCAGTCAATGGGCATTTAGGTTGTTTCCAAGATCTGGCTATTAGAAATTGTGCTGCTATAAACATGGGTGCATATACATCACTGTGGTATGATGCTTTTAATTCTTTTGGGAAGATCCCAGAAGAGGAATAGCTGGGTTGAATGGGAGCTCTATTCCTAGTTTTTTGAAGAATCTCCACGCTGATTTCCACAGTGGTTGCACTAGTCTACACTCCCACCAACAGTGGAGAAGGGTTGTTTTTTCCCCATAGCTTCGCCAGCATTTGTGATTTCTTGAGAGTAGCCATTCTTTCTGGAGTGAGGTGGAATCTCTGTGTTGTTTTCATTTGCATTTCTTGAATGACCAGTGATGTTGAGCAGTTTTTCACATATTTATTGCTGTTTGTATTCATCTGAGAAGTGTGTATTCATCTCAGATGCCCAGTTTTGGATTGGATCTTTAAATCTGGGAGGGCGGACTTTTTTGACTTCTTTATGTTTTTGATAGTAATCCTTTGAGGAACAACTGGCAAACATTTTCTCCCACGTTGTGGGTTGTCTCTTCACTCTGTTGGTGGTTTCTTTTGCTGTGCAAAAGGTGAAGTCCCAGTTGTTGATTCTTTGTTATAGTTTCTGTGCAATCTGGGTTTTGTTCATAAAGTCTTTGCCTACACCAATGTCTTCAAGAGTTTTACTACTCTATCTTCCAGAAGATTTAATGTCTCTGTTTTAATATTAAATCTTTGATGACATTCCATAACTTTCTTTCCTCCTCTCAAAATAAAAGCATTGTAACTCAAATTCTTTGAATAAAATAAAAAGAAATTATGTGCTGAACACAGACCAGAATATCACATGTTCAAGCATGTAGAAGCATATCAGAAAGATTTTTTAAAAAGATATGAACCATACTAGCAATGAGATAAAAATCAGGATATCTTCTAGTGTTAAAAGACTTTCTCGAAATATGCCAAAAATATAATCTTTGGATTCATTCCCTTGAGGAGAGGTGCGTTCTACTAATGAGGTAATTTGTCTCCATTCTAATGTCCATGGTGCTGTGCAAGCATTTGCCTTAAAGGCAGCAGCTGTTTTTTTAGAAATGGAGTATATTTTAAAATAGTACAGCTAAATAAAAGGCAAAAAAGGCAAATATACATGGTTCTATTGGATCCAGAATGTAAGAAGCAAAAGAGCCCCTTCATCTAAATTCACATCCCCAAAGGGAAGAAATTATGAATTAATAATGCATAAGACCACAGTATGTAGAAAAGTCATGCAGACAATTAATATACTGATAAATACTGAATTTACTCAGAAATATTTCTTACTTGATGGTATAGGAATCATTGCTTCAACTAAAACAGCAATTTGAATGAGCACAAAATTTTGTGAACAGCACTAAATTGACCGATAAAAACTCTATATGTGCTTTAGTGTACCAAAATTCCTCAGAATGTCTATAATCCATTGATCAAACTTGAACCCAGGCAAAAATGCTTTATTATTTTAAACTACTACTCCAGACTATTGCATAACTTAAAAGCATATAAGTTCAGCAGATAACAATTATTTACCAGGTCTGAGTCAACCAAAATAAGCCTTCAGTATTGAGATCCTCTACCTAGACCTCCTTAGGATTCTTACTTGCCTCCTTCTGTCCCCTCACCCTACTCACTGGATTCCATGACATTCCAGGCAACTTTCTGATGTTCCTCAAGTATAGTTTTTTTTTGACCCTCTTAGGCTAGAAAAAGATCCAATACTTCTCTTGAATATTCTCTTTTCTTCTACACAACAGGTCCTATTCCCTACTTTCTAATTTCCTGTTGAATCCACACAGTTAGGACCATTGTAATCTCTACCCGAATTTCCTCCCCATTTTTCCAATATCTAACCTGCTGTGGAAGACTGACTCATTGGCCCTAACTCTTCACTCTTCTTTCATCCATTATACTGTTCTTGAAGGAATGTCCTTCCTGTCCCTTGATTTTGTTGACTTGGTCACATGACTTCTCTTATAGAAGGAAGTCACAGGATGCCAGTCCTTATCCCAGGCCTTGAGCGCTCTACTCTCTGGCAATAGGATCATCAAGATAAAAATGTGACCAGGACAGCTTGTTGGTATCAAGAAAATAAGAGCTATCAGGAGCAGGAGGCAATCCCAGTTAGTTAACCATTTCTTCCAGAAAAAACAGAGCTGCCTTGGCCACCTTATCTTGAAATAAAAAATCCTAGTTGAGGCCATCCTGGCTCAACTGAAGTCAAGCTAGCCTGCAGGTACATAAGCAATAATAATGGGGGTTTTAAGCCATTGAGCCATGTACAGTGATCTGTTACAAAGCAATTGTAATCTGATATGCCTGGTATTCCATACAAATCCAGCTTTCAGCCAAAATTAAAAACATTTTTAATTTATTAAAGATTTATTTCTCTACCGGGCGTGGTGGCTCACATCTGTAATCCCAGCACTCAGAAGGCTGAGACAGGCGGATCATTGTGAGTTCGAGACCAGCCTGGGCTACAAAGTGAGCTCAAGGCCAGCCTGAACGGCATAGTGAGACCCTGTCTCAAAAACAGGGCTGGGGATCTAGCTCAGCGGTCTAAGCGCCTGCCCGGCAAGCACGAGGTCATGAGTTCAATCCCCGGTGCCGCAAAAAAAAAAAAAAAAAAAAAAAAGATCTATTTCTCTATAGATAGAATGTCATAGAAGTCGTCTATTGCAAAGGCTATTTCATTTCGTTAACTTTGTTGAAAGTTAGATGAGCCAAACAATATTAACATAGGTCATGCAGTAGGAAAGGATAGTTCTGTAACTTCACTGTGACAACATTAAGTCAAAAAGTACTCACTAGGTACAATTTGTGTATGAGCCTCCTAGAGGAAAAATGTACATACTTTCTTCCTCAGAGAATTTTCAGAACTTTTTAAAAGACTTTCCTACTTGAAAGCTCATACCTATATTTAGTCAAGATCTTTAAAAATCGTAAGAATTAAATGAACTACATAACATTTTTAGCTAATTGTTTATGCAAAGCACTTTATTATATATTGATTCCAATTGAAACTATCTTTTTAGAATTAAAAAATTACAAATATGCAAAAAATCAAATTGTAAGAAGTATATAAAATGAAAAGAAGTTTTTGCCACTAGAAATTTAGTGCTAATTTCTAGAGATTAACATGGTTGATGATTTTTCTTTTTTTTTTTTTTTTTTTTTGCCCCACCAAAGATTGAACTCATGACCTTGCACTTGCCAGGCAGGTGCTTAGGCCACTGAGCTAGATCCCCAGCCCTTGTGTTTTTGAGACAGGGTCTCACTATGCCGTTCAGGCTGGCCTTGAGCTCACTTTGTAGCCCAGGCTGGTCTCGAACTCACGATCCTCCTACCTCAGCCTCCCGAGTGCTGGGATTACAGGTATAAGCCACCACACCCGGCTGGTTGGCAATTTTTTATGTGTCTTTTTCAGGCATTTTCCAGACATACACAAGTGTTTTCTATTACAAATTACCCTAAGTACACACATACACACATAAGTTAATTGTTAAATAGTGGGGATTATTGCATATAATATATGTAAACTAATAACATAGAACTATTTGTAGTTTATAATTTTTACCTTAACATATTTCATTTTTACTCAATGTATTTAATCTTAATATATAAATATGTACTGTACTGGAAAGACATACATTATACTAATTTAATTAATGTTCTTAATTCTTCCTTTCACTTACTTGAAATGGTACATCTTCAGGCTTAGTTTAAATTAGTCGAGATTGTAATAGGTACAAAAAGTAAGGAGAAGAACAAATGGAATATACAAAGGTGTTACAAAACACAGCCCAGTCAAGTTCTTCCCTGGAGATGCCGAAGCACATGCTTGTTAAACCTCACCCTTACAGGAGGCGGATGCAGGATACAGCAGTAGAGGGGAATATCGATGGTCTCAGTGGTCTAGAAAATTGTCAGTTACTAGACAGCAAAGCTCGATGAAGAGAAGCTCTGTGTTAACTTTGCTCATTTCTGAATCCTCAGGGCTGGGGAAAGAAACAATGACACGCAGACCTAACGAATCTGAAATTCCCACAATAGCATGTGGTAGACTTCATTTCACTGACTTATTCGTGTATATAAACACATATTTGTAGAATACTTTATATGTGCAAGGAACCACACAGGGCACAGGGAACGAATGGATAAATTAAAAGTGTTTCTTGATCTGAGGAAGCTCAAAAAGCAGTAGTGAAGTGCTCTGAACAAATAGCTGTATTAACAACTATTAGTTATAGCAAGGATGTACTTAGTTCATAAAGAAACCATTTATGTTGTTATTTGGTTGGAAAATTCACTGTAGAAAATTTTACTGGACAGAAGTATTTTGTTTGATGTTTATTCCATGAAGCAAGAAGAAGAGAGCACATGGCTTCCATATCAAGGTCTAAGATGACTGTTCCATTGTCTGCCATCCTATCTGTATTTCGGTCAACAGGAGAGGGTGGTAGGGGAAGCAATGGTCACATCTTTTCCTCTGGGCCCACAGCCTGAAAGCTGTACACATCACTTCCACTTATGTATGACCACTTAGTGCCACAAGGAAGGCCAGGAAACACACCCTCCAGTACGGTGGCCATGTGCCCTGGTAACATAGAAATTCTGTTACTGAAGGAGGAACAGGAGAATGGATGTTAAAGAACAATTAACAGTTTACAACAATCTGCTTCTGAAACAGCTAAGCAATTAAGATATATATTCAAAAATATAAGCCTTTCAATTGAGACTGCAACCTCTGCCTCCCTATGGGGGAGATGGAATTGTGCAATCTGTGTTCAAAATATTATTCTCCATACATTGTCGCTGGGGTTTGAGGTCACAGTGATTTTTCAGCATACAAGGACCACCAAATCTAGGAGCTAATGAAGAAATAGAAAAGGGGAATTCTACAGAGCCAAATTTCCAAAGGTAGTAGAGTAACAGTGGCCACTTTAGCTCTTCTGTAATAGCTTAGAGAAAAACAACCAGGATCCCTGCATGCAGTTGTGTGGCTTGTACTCTAAACAACTCTAGGAGATGCCATTCACATCATAATGACCGTAATGATGATTTTCTAGCAGATTGCAGTTGGGGTTCTTGAGAAAGGGATGCTTCTTTTGCAAATTGTATAAGTGTTTTTCACTAGCTGTGGGTGGTGCTGGAAATCAGTGACATGCCCTTTCATACTACTGAAGGACAAAAGGGATGGACTGTAAGACTATGTCAGGTCTTTGGTTATTCTTTTAAAAGTGTCCTGGAGAGTATTAAAGTGAGTGCCTTTTATGTTCCCCAGGTAGAGTCATAACTCAGTCTAAGTTCATGAAAAGATGCTCAAGATCATTTGTCAGTAGGGAAACACAAATCGAAACCACAGTGGAATGGCCCTTTATGTTCACTAGGATGGCTGTAACTGAAAAGTCAAATAGTAAGTTTTGGCAAAAATATGAAGAAATTGGAACCCTCATAGATGAATGGTGGGAAGTTAAAATGGTACACATCCAAACTAAATGAAAATAGGTTCACTCATAAACTTGTACATTAGGGCTGGGAATGTGGCTCAGTAGCACAGTGCCTGCCTTGCAAGCATGAAGTCAAGAGTTCGAGCCCCAGTACCAAAAAACCCCAAAACAAACAAACAAACAAAGTAAACTTGTACATGACCTTATATTAACATTCATAATCGTAAAAAATGGAGATGATCCAAACTGATGAGTGAATAAATAGAATTTGGTATATTCATAAATGGGATATTAATCAGACAGTAAAAGAAATGGAGTGCTGATACATGCTACAATGTAGATGAACCTCGAAAACATTATTCTAAGTGAAAGAAAATAGTCATAAAAGATGACATATTATATGATTCTATTTATATAAAATGTCTAAAATATATGATTCAATATAGACAAGAAATAGAGTGGTGGGTGCTTAAGGCTGGAGAACTCAGGGTTAGGGAGATGAAAGTTGGAGGAAAACTGAGAGTAGCTACTATCAGGTACAGGTTTTCTTTTGGGGGAATGATGAACATGTTCTTAAATCAATCATAGTAACTAGAAACCATGGAGTTCTATACTTAAATATATGAATTATATCTCAATACAGCTGTTTGTAAACCTAAAAAAATATAAAATAAGCCAACAGCAGATATAAGGAAAGTCTTTAACCCTCATCATTAAAGGGAGAGAGACTGAAAGAGCTAATACAGTTAATATTTTCCCCAGAAGTTTCAGTACTTCATCCTTTATTCCAGCAGGAAGCAGAGAATCTGGCCAAATGATTATATAGATGCACAAACTGCCAACTGCCAGAGGGAGAGAAATAGGATTTACAATACATAAATGACATTTAATGGTGGATATAAAATACTTTATGATTATTGATTTTTGTTTAATAACATGGAATGAAATCCCAAGATTTCATCTAAAAGACATATTCTCAACAGGAACAACAGCATTCCCCAAAGAGTGAAATGGATTTTATTGAGGGGTCAAAAAGTATTCCTCTCTTTACATAGAAAGTATTGATATTATACATTACATAAAGAGATGTGTAGTACATCTATGATATTAAAATTTCATGGAGAGATGATTAGAAAAAAAATATCTGAAAAGGGAACTTGGGGTCTACAATGTTCCAATTCTCCCATGTAATTTTGTATGTACAGCATATACTATACTAACCTTATTTCTTCCATCTTAATTAAGACAAAAATATTTGGCTCTAAAGTGTGTTCCTTTTGAAATGCTCCCCTGTAAGTTCCAGGTTTTCAGTGTAAAATATTGGCTCCTGTTGCCTAACATTGTGTCACTGGTGAAATCTTGCATCTTATACCAAGAATTTAACTTTTGAAGCCAAAAACTATGACTTCCTATAGAACTAAAATGAGAAATGCTTACCTTTGTGCTATCTCAAGTCTTCTCTTTCTTACCCACTTCCACCCCTAAAATATAATCTTTGACATGAAAAGAAAAATAGGTGCTATTCCCCTCTTCAATTTATCAATCCTTCACCCCTGCCTCCCCCACCACTGCCCAGACATCTCCCTCCACTAGCTAGACAGGAAGACCCACGGGGAAGACCCTGACTGAAGTTGTAGGTATAAGATATTAACCTCTAACCCCAGTCTCGATCCCGCTCCTCTTTCTACTTCTCCGCTACAGTTACTTTCTTTTCAGCGTCTTACCCTATCTTCACTGCTCTATCCTACGCCATTTCAAAACTGCAAAAGGTTGGATTTTAATTTGCATTGGAACATCACAGAGTGCACTGCATCAGACAAACATCTTTTACACAGACTGTGGAATAAAAAGCTTTGACTCCTAGTAAGAAAATTTTAGTCATCAGAGAGATGGCAGATGTGATACCAGCTCTTGGGGGTAGAGGAAAGGAGGTAGGTCAGATCAGATGTAGGGCCACTGAACTTGGTCTTCTGACTCCTGTGTCCTCGTTCTGGGAAGTTATCTTCCTACCGTGGCTGTATCTTTGGTTTGGCTGGGAATTCTGGGTATTGCAGCAGCATGGTCTTGCGGCTGCCAAAGCCCTCGGGTGTGGGTATAGACAGGTTGTGAGTAACACCCATCTGACTCACCACCTGCCATCTTCATCTGCCGTGCACCCCAACACTCACAGGTGCTGGGAGTCCAGGGCACATTCCCTTTGCTGCTCTTCATTTCAGGACCAGCACTGCTTGAGTCTTCCGGCGTCACCTGAGCTCTCGTCTCTCCAGCATGCACTTTACTGGAGCAGGGAAGCTTGTCTGGATCTTGATCTAAGTCACAGTGCAATCGACATCATCCCCCAAAAAGCCTCTTTTTAAAACTACC
Source organism: Cuniculus paca (assembly GCA_004365215.1). Classification (NCBI taxonomy): domain Eukaryota; kingdom Metazoa; phylum Chordata; class Mammalia; order Rodentia; family Cuniculidae; genus Cuniculus; species Cuniculus paca. The sequence continues at coordinate 2,005 of RJWT010030035.1, read as the reverse complement.
AGAAATATTTTCTTTAGTTTCCAGATTTCAATTAGGTGCTTTTGTTCTCCATCAGATAACCCTTATAATGAATTTATTTGTTTGCTCGGTGGCATCCAAATATTCTCACCTGTTCTTTATGAAGCTGACTTCTGAATGGTAAACATTTAAAAGAAAGTTAAAAAATTATCTTTTTTTATGTAATAATCTAAAATCCTACTATAGAGCCATTTTATCTAACAACTCTGAAGTAAAAGGAAGGAAAAAAAGAATTTTTAAAAATTTTCCCAAAAACAACTCTCCAAGTTTTATTTTATTCAGTTATATATTTTAAATGAAACCCTTCCAGGGTATAAAATGTTAAGTAAAATATAGAGCAATTCAGAGCAAGTAAAGGGACCAAACCGAGATCTCCAGTTTGCAAGCAGTACTATGGAATTATTTTCTGTCCTACTTTCATACTTTTAAAATATGACATATGATAAACTACTGTCACAACTTTCCATTCTTCCTACAATCTTGAGGCTCAGCTGGCAGAGTCCTAGGAAAAGAGCTCAGTCCTAACCAACTAGCTAAGCAGCTTACCATCTCACCCAAATCTCCACATTCAAAGCACTGTGGTTTCAGGTTCCCTCCCCTGAAACAATCCTTTCATGTATTGAGTGCTCACTGTACGCCAACCCACACATACAGGCATCATCAGTAATATATACCTTCATTTAATCCATATAAGGATGTTTCCATTACCTTAAACTCTTATTTAAATCTTATGTTTCTTAATCCCGTAAGAATTGGCAATCCTTGTTGATTGTAGCTTGATAGCAACTGTGATCTCTTTGCATGCTAACCTTTGGGCATGCTGTCCCCATCTTTGGGGATCCCCTGCTGTGTGCCCCTAATCCTAATACTAGGATTCTGGCTGGCAGCTGTCAAAATGTAAACTAAGAGCTAGGCAATGAAACCTATGGATGAGGAACAAGTATGTGACATCTATTAGAATCCCCAATACTTCTGGAAAAGGACTTCAGGGGATTAGCCTGAGAACCCACTTAACTCCTACAGAGAGTTCATGCAACAGGGTGTCCCAAGCAGAAATAATTCCCTCCTGTCTTTCTTTTCAGACATATGTCATATGTAAGTTCAGGACTGTTTATAAAAAGACTGACTTATTTAGTGAAATTATATTCATCTTTTACAAAAATCCATTTATACATCTAGGTTGTTTTAGTAAATGCACGTCAACTTTTCTCAGTTTTAAAAAGCATTACATGGTTATCATAAGAATGGCATTTACTTTCTTTTTAAAATATAACGCTATATGTAAATTTATCATTGGTGCAAAACATAAAAGCTAAACAGTGGGCACTGTCTTGGGTCATTCACCACTGTGAATAAAGTGTCTAACACTCTCCCTTTTTCTACCCGTACTCATGAATGTTCTTCTCTCTCTTTGTAATAAGGGTGCTCTATTCTAGATGAAAATCACTAGTTTTACCAAGAGAATCTCTGTCATGCTGAAAAGTGAAGCTTCCAACACCAACTTATTAGCAGCAGAAAAGAGGAAAAGTGACTCTGGTCAAGGTGACCTCAGTGATCTGCCCGGCCTGCAGCTGCACAGCAGATCAATCTGAAACACGGCCTGACGCAAGGCAGAGCCCCTGTGTACACTGCGGCCAGTCCTAACATTAGGACCACGGAGGCTACCAGCAGGAGTGCTTGGGGTGTGTACATACCCTAAAGAGTAGAGGCGGCACTGCTTGCTGCGAATGTGATGAGCTAAGCCAAACCTGTCATCAAGACACACCGACCAGGGCTTGTTTGCAGGGCTGGAGTCAGTAGCCAGGCTGTCTGCACTCATGTGATTGCATGCAATCTGTAGAGATTGGAAATCAATATGAATAATTTAAAATGCTGGATGATAAATGGCAGGTAAGACTTACTGCTTCTCAGGTCCCTGAATGCCTTAATAGGAGAGTTATGTCCTCTACTGCTAACTACTCCCCTCCCCGGGGAACCACGAGACTGC
>RJWT010030033.1:0-14792 GCA_004365215.1 Cuniculus paca | reverse complement strand
CTCCTCCAAAAAGCCTGCCCCCATAACTGCATGAGACTTTGGGGAGATATCCAGACACAAACCAAAACATTCCACCCCTAGTTTCCCAAAGACTGATGCACATTTCTTTATGCAAAAGGCATTTAGTCCATCTCTAAGAGTATCCAAAGTCCTAACAGTTTCAGCATTGATGAAAAGTTCAGCTTCTAAGTTTCCTCTGTGATATGAAGCAAACTTAGCTGTGAGCCACTGTACAAATGAAAAGAAAGTTAAACATTTCAAACATTCAATGGCACAAAATAAATATTTCCATTCCAGAAGTTACAAACAGGAGATACAAAGCAATGGGATAAAAGCAAATTCAAAGCCCAGCAGGGCAAACATTATGTCCTATAGTTTTATGTGCAGCATCTGAAGCAATATGTGGCAATATGTGAACTTCAAATGATATGAGTGGCTTTGCCCTTGTGTCACTGGTAGCTCCCACGACCCCTTTCTTGAGCCTGCTCTGCTCCCTCCTTGCCATTTTCTTTAGATGATCCACATTCCTGGCTTCTCCAAACTTCTGGAGTTTATACTGTACTTTTGACTTCACATTGACAACTTCACACATTGCCCACTCAGGGGCACACTGCCTGGTCTCCCAAGAATTTTGAAATCTTGGTGGATGCCTTTCTGACTCCATGATACTTCCATTATGCATGACTCTAAGACAAGAACTATATGGATGATGCCAAGATCTGCCACTAAGCCAAGCTCCCCTTTTTCTTGACTGTAGGGGTTAAGTGCTTCATTTGCCAAACACTCTGAATCCAATTGCAAGGAGCAAACTATTTATGATGACACCATTTTAAAACATGGTGCTCTCTGACTTTCTTCTCAAAGCAAAGTATTTTACTTTTGCAATTTTGAGGCTGTAATGGTGGGGACTTGCTGCTTCTTTAGATGCCCTCAGGTTATCATTTCTATTCTCCTGTTACTTCTCAGTAATCAATATCTCCTCTGCTCTATCTTTGTAGTTTATAGCTTTACTGAAGCTTCTTTTCTGGCCAAACTCACAGTGTTTTAAATCATTCTGATGGACATTTTCCTCTTGATTCACAACATAACTTTGGATAAATGACTCCAATTGTATCCATGCTACTGTATCAACATTAGACTGCCTTGAAATTTCTTCTACCTGATTAATTAGTCTTTCATCCTTAATCTCAGTCTCACACAGTTTCTGGACATGAACAAATGCAGACAAACTTTCTGCCAACTCATAGCACACATCTTATGGGGTCCAGAAGCCAATGCAGTCTTTCTTCACATCAGTAACCTCCTGATTCTGACCTGTACTGCCTTTCTGGTGTTGAGCTGTGACTAGAATCTCACAAACAGAACAGCCTCAGTTGTTCCAGCTCTATGTTTTCAGCTGGCATCTCTGAATTATTACAAACTCTTCCCACAAGCTATTTCCAAAGACTCCTGAACCACATGGTCAGGTATTGTCATAGCAATGACCCACTTTTCTAGTACCAAATTCTGTCTTAGTTTCTTTTCTCATTTCAAAATTCATGACACCCAATATTAAAGGAGGAAAGATGTATTCAGCTCACGGTTTGTAAAGTTTCAGTCCATAATCAGCTGGCTGTAAGGCAGGGTCCTATGGCAGAAGGGCAACCATTCTTGGTAGTAGAAAACACCAAAATCAACAAGAGAGGAGGAGAGAGCAAGCCTCTTTCTTACCCTTATATTGTATGCAGCATACTCATTCTAGGGTGGGTGTAGCACTCACACCCCTAATCCATGCAGCAGATCATGAATTAATCACAAACTCTAGATTCAACCTCCTCCAAAAGCCTACCCCCATGACTACATGAGACTCTGTGGGGACATAAAGACACAAATCATAACACCTGAAGTGTGAGGGATGTTTTGTGATTATTCAAACACATTGCATTTATTATGCACTTTATTTTTATCATTACTACATTATAATATGTAAAAAATAATTATACTACTCATTACAAAGCAGAATAAGTGGGAGCCCTGAACTTCTATTCCTGTTACTAGATGATCCCATCTTGAGGTTATGGAAGACAGTAACACCTAAATCAGGCAGGAGATTAGGGCAAGGAAAGTGACTGGGCAATTGGGCATGACCTGTCAATCATGGAGACCAGTTAATTAAGGAGAATCAGAATATGTGCACAGAAGAACTCTGAAGCTCTGCACCTTATAATAATCAGGAAATGATTTCTTTGATTCCTCTGGGGTTGGTTTGAACCAATCCCTATACTTGGTGCCAAGTTTCTGCCATGAGTTTAGCAGGATTTTGATGGAACAATTTAGATTTGACTTTAGAAAGAGAATACAAAAGATGGTGTCCATTATGCTCATGGCTGCTGTGAGCCTTTTCACCATGTCACTCTGAAGTGTATGTTTCTTTTCTAACTTTAATTGGTCCATACTCATTTTACAGAGCACATTTGAAAGAGCACATTTTCTTCTTGGTCACTTTTTGGCCTTCTTTTTCTTCTTTGCTTGTCCTAAATGAATTTTCAGTTTTCATGTTCATCCATTGTTCTGTTCAATTCTAGAACAGGACAGTAAGAGCGTGGAAAGAACTACTGGCTACTATAATAGCCAATGAGTTGCTTATATCTAGTCTATTCCATAATCTTATTTTGGTTACTTTTCCTGCAGAAAACCCTTCTTTACAATAAGAAGATTTTGGAAATTCAAAGAGGCCTTTAAATGATTTTATGAGAAATCCAGAATATTTTACCTTAATTTTAATCCAAAAACTATGAAGATTTCAAGTTGCCTCACACACACTTTCCAGGCCATAGCATTTGCTATCTCAAGCAGTTCTAGTTTGGACAAATAAATTTACCTGGCTTATTCACAAATGGGTTTTAGGTTTCTTCTTTCTTAATTCAGTGGTCATTTGTGGTTGCTAAGCAATGCTCAACCTTGTCTGAAAGCTGAGTTAGGTGATCATGAACCAGCTGGAAGAAAGCAGGATCTGACTCAGTCTTTTTTTATAATTTCTGATAAACTTTGAAACCTGTCAAAAGCCCCAGTGTTTACTCATCACTTTCATAATTCCTGTTTGGCTTTCAATGTAGCAACTTTATCTGTCCACTTGAACCAGTTGTCATTCTCTCCAAAAGTGACAGACCGGGGTCACTGAGCAGGTTGAATATAGGACATGAGAAAGTTTTGTAAATTATTCTATGTCACTGAAATATCCTGCCTTTGGTAACTTTTTCCTACAGAAATGTCTGGAGCAGGTCTCATAACTCAAAACTTCTTGTGAGTGATCCATTTTAGGAAGCCATCTCACTTCTGTATAAGAGAAGATGTGCTCACTCACTGTGCTTCTCCTTAAATAACTACAAGAACAGGGCTGTTGACACAACTCAGTGGCACAAATGCCTGCCAGGCAAGCACAAGGTTGTGAGTTCAATCCCTGTACCCACCTCCCAAAATGAGAACAGATGTAAGGTTATGCAGCAGGGCATAACATTAGGTTACACCCACCCATCCTATATTTTCTACTGTAAATTTGTATTTTGGAATAATAGCCAGCTGTATATCTCTGCAGCTGCATCTGGGGGATACAGGAAGCAATGCTTGTGTTTACCCACTAAGTACAGTGAATGGCAAGGTATGTGCACATGTACAAAAGTAATAAGCTGGAATTTTATTCATATAATGCTGTGCATAACACTTGTGAGAATGTTTACCTGAGCATCACAGGGGAAAAGTACACCCACACCACTCTTCTACTATTTAAATATATTTTATCATAATGAAATGTGAATGGGACTCACAGTAGCTGTGTTTGGGGAAAGCAAAAACACATCTGTGCATTCACTCACTTGGCAGATGAACAGCATGGTTGGTACAGAAGCTTCAAAGCAACAATATGTGGGTTTTACCCTTGAAATGCTCATTACAAAATTTATGTGCATTTAAGTTTGGTTTCTAAAAAAATTTCTTTCTTTCTTTCTTTCTCTTTCTTTCTTTCTTTCTTTCTTTCTTTCTTTCTTTCTTTCTTTCTTTCTTTCTTTCTTTTTTGTAGAAGTAGCCCAATTCAGTACAGTAGCACATGAAAGACCATATTTGCAAGTTTTGGAGGGGGTCAGAATCATGAGACGCCTTTAGTATGAATGATGAAGATGATAATGACTTTGACACTAGGCATGCAAACCAAAGTTCCTGTGACAGTGAAAGAGATCAATGCTGACACAGGAAATGCAGACCTTGATTCAGATGACAAAGAGAACAGTAATGTGAGTACATATTTGGTTCATCAAAATGGTACAAAATGGTCATGTAACCAAATAGAATGATTCCATGTTAGAACTAGGTCTAAAGATAGTGATGATCTTGGCAAGCAGGACACCTATTGGATAAAATGCCAGCAATGTCATTCAATGTTGGAAATTGTAACACACAAAATAATATGAGATGTTGTGAAATACACAAACGTTGATATACAAATATATACCAATAACCGTACTAAAAAATGTGTTTAATATTAAACCTCATTGCCTGAATTGAAACCATTCATACATCTGCGGTATTTAGTAGGGTTTTGTCATGGTAATTTCAGGAACTTAAAAGACTTATGAAAAAGTGATCAGCGTAGGTTTTAGGTTTGTAGACCAGCAATGGCACTGAGATTTGATTTCTTACTAAATTGGGTAAGGATTGCTTACAAAACCACCTGCAAAGAAACAAAAAGAACTTACAATCTGGCTGTTATCTGTTCATTGTCTGAGAGATTTGTGGATAACTGTCAAATAATTTACACATCATCTAAATACATGGCTATTGATGAACATCTTGTAACATTAAAACATGGTTGTTGTAGTGTCAGTGAGGCAGTATGTGCAAAGAAAACCCTTCAAAATATGGCATAAAATTTATGTCCTTGTAGATGTGAAGACTTATTATGGTTTACATTTAGAAATTTATTCTGAAACTCAGCCACCAGGTCCTCATTCATATAGTAATAAACCAAATGATGATGTGAACCCACTTGCTACTCTCATATAACAAACTAATTGAAATGTGACATTCTACAATTGGTTTACCAGGTTTCAATTGATGTTTCATTTGCTGACTGTCTTGGTTACTTTTCTATCATTGTTGAGACAAAATACCTGATGCCTAAAATAAAAGAAGGAAAAGTATATTTATCTTACAGTTTCAGAGGTTTTAGTCCATACTCAGCTGGCTCCAAGGAAGGGTGGCATGGCTAGGGAGTAGCCGTTCATGGTGGCCCACAAGTGACAAGAGTGAAAGGGGGAAAAACACGCCTTCTTTCCTCCCTTATATTGTATGCTGGCTCCACCCCGGGTTGGTGCAGCACTCACACTGCCAATCTCAGTGCTAGAGAACAAACCAATCACAAATGCTAGATTCATCCACCTCCATGACTACTTGAGACTTGGGGGGCCACCTAGACACAAACCATAACACTAACAGAACATAAGTTGAGCTACTTAGAAACTGTATATGGAACAAAACAGAAATTCCAAATAAAATGTTGCAATTTCAAACCAAAGAATTATATAGAACAATCTTTGGGTTTCATAATGGTACACATTGGTCTTTCTTATAGCTAATACATTGTGTCAACTTGAGAAATTTAGAAGTTTAACTGAGAGACTCAGCAGGGGACCAGGGAACTTACTTTGTAAATATCCTCATCCTGTGAAAAAGAGGGCAAGGACATTTTGTGAGTGCTACACTCACCCTGGGAAGGGGGGTGGCCTATGTACAATTTTGAGGGTAGAGAAGAGGCTTTCATTTTGCCCTTTTTTTGCTCTGGCTGCTGCCTTGAAGTGCTGCTCCCTCAGCCATGCCACCCTGCCTTGGAGCCAGCTGAGTATGGACTGGAATCTCCAGAATTTGTAAGAAATAAACCTTCCCTTCCCTAACTTTGGGTGTCAGGTGTTTTGTCCCAGCAACAAGGAAAACTGACCAGACAGTCTTATATATGGCACAGAAAAACAAACTGGTACTGCTGATGTCAACCTTATGCCATGATGGAAATATTGACAAGGAAAACAGTGACAAAACTGGAGCCTGAGATGCAAACTTTCCACAACAAAACCAAAGGTAGAGTAGACATTCTTGATGAGTTATGCAACCGTTGGCCAGTGGTTGTCTTTTACTCAGTCATAAACATGTGTGGCATGAATAGTTTTTTTACAAAGAAAATTGCAAGTAAAAAATGCCACAGAGAAATTTTCTTAGAGAATTGTGACTGAACCCCATAAGACATCATTTATAGTAGAGAAAAAAACAAAATGTTTCTGAAATACATTCCTCAAAAATGTGGAGCATATTGGTGAACTGACAGGGGTACAGGTAGGCACAGCATCACAAAGACCTACTACAACAGGAAAACCAAAAAGATATCAGCTGTGCTTACAAGAAAAGACAGGAAAACAGAACATACATGCTATCAGTGTAACTGATACTTGTTTAATCACTCAGTGTTTTACAAGAGACACAGATTTAACACAAGATATACAAATGTATAAGAATTTATAAGATTGACTATCCACACATTCAGATACCTAAGAGTTCAGAAGGTGTCTCTGAACAATGGAGGCCAAAGGATTCAGTTCAAGGTCTGGAGCTCACTGCAGTGTCCCATAAGGGTCCATATAAGGAGGTCGATGTGTCTTCAGTGGATGACTGAAGAGTCTGCGCTGGAAGTCTGAAGGATCTGCTCCAGAAGTTGAAGAGTCTGTGCTGGAAGCCAGGAGATGACATCCAAGGTGAAGGCGAAGATGAGAGTTCTTGTGAAGAAACAGAAGCAGGTCTTTCCTTCCTCATTTCCCCTTATATCACCTAGTTGAAGAACTTCCCTAGAATGTATCTTCTATATCCTAGTGTATGAAATTACTGAGCTAATTTATTTAAGCTTCTATTAACTAAACTTCTCAAATTGACACAATAAGTCAACCATCACATGGAACACGCAGTTTTCATGTGTGCCTTAGCTGTGACAGTTTAAATAAAGATTATTTCTATGTTAGACTTTTGTGTGCATTCATATCATAGTTCATGTAGGTTTTTATTTCTGATGTTATCATTTAGGTTTTATAAGCAAGTAAATAGCTGACATGACAATGTTGATGTCTATTTTAAGCACTCATTACATATTTGATATTTTATTTTTTCAATATCTTGTTTTCCTGATAGGTACACATTATACAATATAGTAGGAAGCTTCTGACCAAACAGGAAGACAAGAGAAGTGACAAGAAGGGTCTATCACACAGGAAAGAGAAGTAAGCATATGTATAGTTATTGTGGGTTGTGTTCATGATGATTTTAATCACACCTACAAAATGTAAAGTTCAGGTGACAATTTTCTCCTAGCCAGCATTTCCCTATGGATTTCTTAGTGTATAGACTGTCATTCAGTGTAAGGAGTCATGGGAGCTGCTCTGTCCCTGTCTTTAGTGACACAAAATGACTAATTCTGTGTTCCTGTTATGGAATCATTCAAAGTCTTGATAGTTCTGTAGCTATGGTATTGGTTGACAGTGAAGGTGCACAGAACATATCCTTGTGTACATTCTCCTGAAAATGTATCGCTCAAAGACAACCACTTTTCCCTTGTTGTCAACATCTGTAGACTCCTCAATCTGACTTTGGTATAAAAGTTACTCCTTAGTCTTTTCTGACAATTATGCCTCCATAACATCTGGTATTTCATCAATTCATCGAGTACTGATGCTAGCATAAAGTAGAACACGTGCCATCTTTTGAACTGTAGTCTGTCTTAAAAGTTCATGACAAATGTCCTTAGCAACTGACAGAATCAACACTTCATCAGCAATAAAAGGCTTCTTCTGTTCTTCGTGTACACATTCATGTTTTTTATTTTGAAAATCTCCAAGGACTTGTCTTTTAATTTTAGATGCTTCGTTTCTACATAGAAAAAGTGTTGAAGGTTTCATGGTTCCATTGGATAGCTGGTCTCCCCATTTTAAATAAAACAGGATTAGAGAATCTGAATCATCTATGGCACTGAACTTATAATTTAGATAGAAATCTTGGTATTTTCTTTTAAATGTACTTTTCATCTGTTAGTAGCCTCAGAGTCTTCTACTGATCATCATTGAGGTTTTTGCTTTTTCAAAGAAACTCTCCAGTGGCACTTGTTTTTCATTCAATTTAAGCTAGAGTGAGCTTGTGAGCCTTCCAAAACTGTCACTGAGACAAGTGTACAGTGGAGAAAAGAGGCATGGAGGGAGCTGGTAACTAAAATAATGGGTGGGTCATGCATAGACTAAAATAAGTGTTACGCTGATTTAAAGCCTGCCAGCAGATGTACAGGTGAAGTACAGTAATTCACTTGTCACTATAAAGTTGCCAGTATATGCAGTTTGTCATTTGACACACACCATTAGAATTCTGGTATCAGTTTGCAAGGAAAAGATTTGTTATGGTCTCTTTACAGTCAGCTCTCTGGTAATATTTATCTCTGTTTACAGTCACTCCCCAGGGCTAGCATCATAGCAGTTAAAACTCAGATCATCAGGTATTAATTATATTTTCAAAATATGTCAACTAGTTCTGTCCCATGTGCAGTTTACAATGGGACAGTTCACACTCCTAAGACAATCAAATGCCACTGCTGATCTGACAGGAGGCAGAGATCAGAGGGTGAAAGTAACAATGCAGAGTAGTTGTAAATAAACATGAAGCTTAGCTCATTTGCTGCTGCTCATCTGCTGCTGTGCAGCCCTGCTCCTAACTAAGCACTGGTTCCTGTCTGTTGCCCAGGTGCTTGAAGAGCACTGCAATAATTCATCATAACGCACTGCATGCTAGAAAAATAAAAGAAACTGTGAAGTGCCTTAAAATCTTATGCTTGATATGTGAAAGTTTTATGATAAATCATTTCCTAAAGTGATAGCAGTTCCAAATAATTTTGGCTTTACAAATAATATGCTCTGAAATTATCAAAACAATAGTTTCTTGATCCCCCTGTAAAAAAAGTAAAAGAAATCACAAAAAAATTTAGGAATTGATAATAATAAATTAAAAATCCCAATTAAAAACCTGTGTGTTTGGTATAATCCTCAATTTTTAAAAACTATTGTACATACACTTACTTGTATACAGTTTCATTTTGTGTATGTATCGATTATCAAGTTTACATATTTAACATATAGTCATCTATTTGGTAACATCATATTTTACTTTTGTTTTGTTTTTGCAGCACTGGGGATTGAACTCACGACCTTGCGCTTGCCAGGCAGGCGCTTAGGCCACTGAGCTAGATCCCCAGCCCAACGTCATATTTTACACATAATATATTAAATAAGTATAAATTGTTAAGAGAGTTTAATGGACATTGATATTCCCTAATTTTTAAATTATTTTTCTGTACATTCAAATTTTTAAATAATAAACTCACACTTATATAATGGAAATTGAGAAGAGTTGCAGTAAATTATCAGACAGAATAGAAGGGCATTATTCTTTCACTATCTCCAAGGCTCTTACAAAGCATCAAATTGTCCTACAGTCAGACCAAACAGGGGACTGCACAAGCAGAGAAAGCCACAAGGTGAGCTAGTGACAAATGGAAAATGATGGCATCCTGGCATCTTGTAGTCCCGCAAAAGTGCTTTTCATCCTGTATAACGAAAGAAGCTATGGACCTGCTGCTCCTTCCCAAATATCATACAAAAAATGGACAAGAGGAGTGTGTCCCATATTAAACCAGAACTATGAAGAAAAAGGAATTCTAGAAAGCACAATTCTGGTTCAGCTAAATGACATAAGACAAATTCATTTTGTCTACTCAACTCCATTTGTTCCCAGGAGATGATACCCTTTTTTTTTTTCAAACAATGGATGTGTGCAGGAATTGGATGCAATATCTCAATTTACAGAAGTCTCTTCCTTGATGTGTAGAATAAAAAAAAATTTTCTGCTAATTTCTGAGTTTGGTTTTCTCAACAAACTCTGTTTCCCTTTCTCTCAGGAGTAATAATTGTTCTTCCATAGCATGTAAAATAAAAAATGAGCCTCTCAATTTACTCTTCAGAGTTTGATTAAAGAAACCAAATGTCACACCTTATTCTAATGGGTAAGTGGGACTCTAAGGTTTTAGTTGAGGGAAAGAATATTTACTAGAATTTTTATTGGAAACAAAACTGCTGCTTTCACCTCTTATGAATCTTATGGAGGTAGGGAGAGGATAAAAAGAGAAGGGGAGAAAAGATGAAAGAAGAGAAGAGGAAAGGAGGTTACTCTTATTGAGAAAATACCATTGGAGTCAAAGTCAGTTTATCTTATCTATTTGAGGCATTTTAACCATCTGAAATATTCATTCCAGTTAACATCAGTAGATTACATTTGAGAGATGTTCAAGTACCTTCTACTACAGTAACATACAACTGAATTCAGGTGCCTTAAATCTTTGAAGTGAGAAGTTATACATAAATAAATACAGAAGCAAGAAAAACATAGGGTACAGTTTCACTATACATTGTCAATAGTGTTCATTTCTTATTATTTGTTCACTTGCTGGTTCTAGAATTTGGAGTGCTTTTATGAAATTGCATCATTTATGTCAAAGCTGATCAGGAAAATTCTCAATTTAACATATTTTTCAGATAAAGTATATTTCATGATTACCATGATAATCTCCAAAACTACAAAACACACGAGCACACATGCATGCGTGTACACACACACACACACACACACACACACACAAACACACACATCTGTGGTGTCTTGAATTTGCATTGGCTTATGTTTCCCTGTAAAAATCTATATGTCTTTTAAGATTATTGACAATAATAATGCCAGTTAAGTTCATAAGGACATTTTGAAAGTGATTAGCAAAATAAACTATAAATAGTGGAACTTGAGAGTTGGACTTAAATTAAACAAATAGATTTGTTTAAGACCAATATAATTAAAAAATATTGTTTAAATGACTGTGCATTGTGATTGCAAAAACCAAAATAAAGAAAAAATAACTGGTAACATATTGATTGAGTCCCTGAAATATTAACTGAGAAATTCAAAAGTATGAAAATAGTCACAATATAGAAGTTAGTGAAGAGAAAAGCAATCCTCAGATATATAGAAATGGGTGGTAAATAAAAACAGTTCCTAGGTCACATTCATTTCATATTAAATGCTTTTAGGTTCACCTTTGTTGATTGTAGTCAGACTTTTAAAAAGACTTTCATATTTATCAATTTTAAACATATTTCCAATATACTGGTTTCCTGGCAGTTCATTACATGCCTGTAGATTTATAAAAAGCTATCACAACAAAAACACAAAATTATGCTTGTGGTTACCAACAGAGAAGCATCAACATGAAAGGAAAATCATTGTTTTGTGTAAGCTAAAGTCTTTATCACCATCTAAAAAATATATCCTTTGTCTATATTCACATATTCAGTTCATGCTAGCTAATTAACATATATCACAAGCATACCGATTTTATTCCTGGCCCTGTCAGCTAACTAAACAATAAATGCTATTAGTTACAAGGTAAGTAAGCAAAAGTGAAATCATGCATGCATCTGAAGAAAATGATTTTACTTCTCATTTGGAGGTTAGTTTGTATTGTTTGCTATCTTTTATTATGTAAATACAGTTAAAGAATGCATTTTTAAAAATTTAGAATCGGAACAGGTTTACTCTGTGTATCTTCCAGTTATAAGCAAATTTAAACCAAATCTGCTAAATTGTCTAACCATGAAGGTCACTGCTGTGCCACAAATCTTTTTCATCCACCATGACCAGACATGAATCATCCAAATCCCTGAAGACCCATACTGATATTGAAGAGCTCTGTGATAAATCTTAGCATTACACTGGCTCTTGTGGGTACATTATGAGTGGTGTCTCACTCTTCTATTTTCTCTGTACCATTTTTGGTGTGACTTAAATACACACATACTGAATTTAAAAAAACATTAAGTACAAACAGCAATTCAGCATCTCCATTACTGTTTAATTTTAGTAGTAACCCCTTTAAAGTCACAAGCTACACAAAAATAGACTTTTCACAGGAAGAAAACATTAAAATGGTTACAGGAAAAAGGAGAGGGGGGAGGAAGGAGGGGAAGAGAAAAAACAAGAAAAGCAAAAATGAAATGAAAAAGATAAAATAGAAACAAATATCTTTTAAATCAGAAGGGGAAGAGGTGCTGTAATTGTTAATATATTGTGTCAATTTGAGAAGTCTAGAACCTTAACTAAATAACTCAGCAGTTCTAAATCCTAGGGAGTAGAGAGCATGCCATAAGGTGACTGTTAACACTCTAGGATGTTTTAATGATTGATTCATTGGGTCAACTTGATAAGTTTAACTGAGTGACTTATCATGATACTATGGTCCTCACTTTGTAACCATCCTGAACAAGTGCAAAAGAAGAGCATGAAGATATTAGTGGTACACCCACTCCAAGGTAAGTAGCCTACTTGTAATATAAGAGAGGAAAAAAGACTTGCTCTCCCTCAGTTTTTTTTTTTTTTTTTTTGCTTATTCTGTTTTCCTCTGCCATCCAACCTGAGTTGGAGTGAGCTGATTATGGACTTAAATCTCAACAAACTTTGAGTTAAATAAACCTTTCCTCCTTTAAATTTGGGTGTTGAATATTTTATCCCAGCAACGAGGGTAAAGTAACAAACAGAGGACATTGCTGTGGTTAGGCCTGACCACGTAGTTCAAGAGCCTTTGAGAATAGCTTGTAGGAAGTGTTCGGAGAAGTTCAGACATGTCATCTGAAAGAGTAGTGCTGGAACGCCTGAGGTTGTTCTACATAGAAAATTCTGATCAAAGATCAGAACAAGATGAGGCTGATGGGAACCCTGCCAGTAAAGACCAGATTTGGGAGAATTCTACTGGGAAGGGCAGTATTGGCTGCTAGACTCCTGATGATGTGAGGTATGGCTTGGCAGAAAGTTTGTCTGCATTTTGCTCCAGTCCAAAAAGATTGTCTGAGACTAAGTTAAAGAGTGGTGGACTAATTGTCTGGCAGAAGAAATTTCAAAATAGCTGAATGTTGAGGCTGAGGCATGGCTATTGTTAAGAACTTTTAACCAGATTTATATTGCAAAAGAGAAGCACAGAGCCAAGAAGAATGATTTAAAATGTTAGGAAATTATAAGATTGTACCTGGAAGCTGGTTTAAAGAAATGTATCTGGTACCCAAATTGACAAGGGGTGGATTTTAATAGTTGATACATTGTGTCAACTTCAGAAGTCTGGAAGCTTAACTTACTCAGAAGTTCTACATCCTAGAGAATAGAAAAAAAATGCCTTAAGGTGGCTGTTTACACTCTAGGATTTTGTAATGGCTGATTCATCGGTTCAACTTGAGAAATTTAGAAGTTTGACTGAGTGACTCATCAGGGTGCCATGGTTCTCACTTTGCAAACATCCTGAGCCTGTGTAAGAGGAGAGCATGGAGATGATATGAGTGCAACACCCATCTCAGGCAAGGTGGCCTGCTTACAATATAAGGGAGGAAAAGAGGCTTTCTCTCCTCCATTTTTACTCTTGCTTTTGCTGTCTTCTGCTGCCAAGAACTGTTGTTCCTCTGAGAAACACTATGCCAGTTGATTATGGACTGATACCTCCACAAACTGAGCTGAATAAACCTTTGCTCCTTTAAATTTGGGTATTGGGTGTTTTGTCCCAAAGATGAAAGAAAAATAACTAAAATGGAGCAGAAGGGAAGGGAGGAGAGTGGAATGGAGAAAAAGAAAATAAGAATTGGGGTATATCATGTATGGGTACAAGTTTCATGTGATGAATGTGATCATTATGCATATCTGAAGTGTTCCAACATATTTAATTAATGATAAAAGTATATATTTCAGATAAAGCACCAAGACTTATATTATTCAAATAAATTCAATAAACTTTCCTGTAGAATAACTAGTTGAAGTTGAAGTGCAACTTAGTTTAACTGATAGACACTTTCTTAAAAATTTGAAGTCTTTCTTAAAAATTTGAAGTCTTTCCTAAAAGTGGAACACTGGTTGTGGTCATATATGCTTAACTCTTTAGGGATGTTGCCAGTTGTAGTTTGAGGTTTGTAATGAGAACAAGACAATACAGGACACATAATTTATAGTATTATTCATAACTGTCACCCAAAGAATCAAATACAAAGAAAGTGCAAGAAATCTGTTGACACACTAAAGACCTAGAGAATCCTATGGCAATATCCTGTATTCAGGTGAGGACTTACAGCCCATGACAATGCCTCCTATGAGTCCACCTGGAGGCCTGGAGCCTACAACAAAGACTCATGCAAGTCTGTTTCACAGATCTGCACTGGGAAGGCCCGAAGGTCAGTGCTGGAAGCTAGAATGTCTGTGCCAGTGGGATGAAGGATCTGTGGATTAGGCTCAGTGTTCTGCACTACAGCCAGGAAGCAATGCTCAAAGGAAGAACCAGAGCCTCCCCCAAAAGTATCACGACCATCTTCAGCAACAATGAGGTGCTGAGCTCCTCTCATAATAACAGCTGAGTTCATATCAGGAAGCCAGTGTGATAAGCTTCTCCTAAAGATTGAGCAGCACCCCATCTTCTCCTCTGGAGCCAGGAATCAATGCTCAAAGTAAGATCCAGAGCTCCCCCAAAGTGAACTACAGCCATTCTCAATGACAACAGGGTCCTGAGCTCCTCTGACAATGAGAAGAGCCAAGTTCATATCAGGAAAGAAGCTCAACAAGCTCCTACAGGAGAAACAATGACAACAGGAGAAACAACAACATAATGGAGAAACAACCAC
>RJWT010030032.1:0-14756 GCA_004365215.1 Cuniculus paca | reverse complement strand
AGAGAGAGAGAGAAATAGGAAGTAGGGAGAAGTTCAAATAACTTCCCAATCATCTATTCTGTTGTTTCAAAAATATATTAAGACATATGCTAATTTATTTCAATTATACTACTAGTCTCTGTTTACTGAAAAGAAAGTTTCGTCCTTTTAACAAAATAAGGGGCATTAAATGAAGCACATAATTTCCTGTAATGCACAAAATATTAAATTGTGCTTCAGGAAGAAAACAGCTATCAATATTTATCTCAAACCATTTTGATCAGTGAAAACTTTCACATATATTTTATGTTGTATATGAGATATTAGTTGAGATGTATAAGAATGTCATATTTATAGAAAAACACATATGTGAAATCTTTTCCTGCTGAAGTACAGTTTGGAGACATCCTTTATAGCCCTTGCACCGGGCCCCCTCTCAGGGAAAGCTGTCTCCTGCCAGAGCTCCGCCACCTCCACCCTGCCCGCTTCCGGTCCTCAGCTGTGGCTTGAGTTTATTCAGCCTCCTGTCTAGAAATTTGGGCTCAGCAGATTTGGCGGCCACGAGGCTTTGGGTTTAAAACCCAGCTGGAGACAGGTAGAATTTAGTTCTCCAAGGAATGTTTTTGTATTATTGTTTCAATTACTTAAGAGGTTTGAGGATTTTCATGGGATATTCCAGTAACAAGGTAATAATCAATCAATACTTACATAACTATTTTTATTGGAAGTACAGTCATAATTATAAACAACTTGCTTGAACTTATTGGAAAATAGTTTCTACACAGGCCTCCACTGTATTTTATCAACTGGTGACAGTATGTTCTAAATCAGATTTTTATGGCGGGGAATAAAGTGGTATATCAACTTGCCTTTTTCATAATTATTTCCTGTCCACCCAAGGCTGTAGGTACAGTTTCTATACACAAGATCGCAAAGGTCATCATTTTTGCAAACACATTTAAAGTCACAATTAGTGCCATATCTCATCTGGGGACATCCTGCAGAAAATTTTTTAGTGTCAAACTGAAGAAAAATGTCACACAAATAAACAGTTTTCTTAGCAAAAATGTAAGAAAACATTAAAGTTAAAGAACTATCCAGATATATCCATAAAGTGGCACAGTACGACACTATCATTCACTCGTTTTTCTTTTACCCCATTATTTACTCTATTATTGAACTTGTACTATGTCCTGAGTACATTGTGAATAGAGATGTTCTAGTGAACAAGTAGCAGTAATTCCAGAGTAGAGAGTGTTTCATATAATATGTCTCACGATTTTAAAAAAGAAAGGGGAGCAGTTTGCTATTTAATATTTTTCAGTTGAAACCTAAAAAGGACATCATGCTAGAGCAGTGGATGACACCAACTAAAATTCACTTCCAAGAGAAGTTAAGATAGCACAAGTGAAACCGACCCGATGTCCTCCAAATTGAGGCTCTCTTTCAGCTTCAGGGAGAAGATGATTGAATGATGGAAAGGAAACCAATGAGAGAGAAGAGTCCCTCTAAATTGTGAAATTATAATGCTCATTTTTAGTTGGTTTTGCCAGGTAGAATATGGGCCCAATAATGGCAGTTAATACAGTTTTTTTAGGGAAACTAAAAATCCATACTTTATATGAAATTATCCAATCTTTGAAAGTTGGCAACTAATTAAAATCATTTTATAGCGCCGTGGAAGCCAAACTATGCCAGCCAATACAAACACATTTGTGGCTAGAATTGGCCAAATGCCTGCCATTTATGATCTCCAGTTTATAGTATTTTTACGTAATGACATTTTCCACATGAATTATCTCATTTAATGCTCACAAATATTCCTGTGATGTGGGAAAGAGTATTATTATTTTACTTCTGGGAATATGGAAGCACAGATTTAAACTGCCAATAAGGTTAAGAATCAAGACGCAAATTTAGCGCATCTGACTTCTAATCAATTATTCTTTCAATTCTATCTAGCAGAAGAGAATTTAGAGATTTTTTTTTTGTTCCAGATAGTAGGAAAAAATGTTAGACAGATTTAAATTGCCCAGAGGCATTGGTTAATGCAAAACAGAGCAGGAATTTGAATTAAGTCTGCATGACAATTTTTTTTCATGCTTTTATTTGACTGAATTTAAGCTGTATTTAATTTTAGTATCGAATGAAAAGAAAGGTTTTGATTTTGTTAGGGGGTTACAGGCATAGTCATATAATTAATGGTTGACTTGCCACATGTATAATAGGTAACCTTAAGGAATTTTAAGTTAACTTTTTCCTTTAAGGAAAATTAAGCATACTCAATGACACTGATTCCTCTATTATTAAAATATACTTCCATTTCTTTCCCTTTTACCCTCCTTACATGACTGGATCCTCATACAGCCAGGAGGCAAGGCCATCTTCCAGCCAGAACTTTGAAATGCACTGATAAAACTGACAGTCTGTGAGAATACAGAACATCTATCATAAGACTTAAAATAGGGCAAAAAAAGTGTGATTGAAAAATGAAGACTTAGAAATATTTATCTTTTTTATTACAGTATATGGTTATGATAAATAATAATTACACTTGTTTTAGAGAATTAGTACATATATACTGTATCCTGATCATTTTAGCTCTCCCCAGTAGGTCTAAGACTGGACAACATTCACACAGAATTGCATGCATAATATTTTGGCCTGCGTAGGATTAATGTAATCTCACAAGTATTTCCAACAGTTTATTAAGATATGTAGTGGGAAAAAGCATCTCACCCCACACTCTACTTTTCCAAGTTTCCTTCTTTAAAACATCACTGTAACTATGTTTTTTGTTTTGTTTTTGTTTTCTGTAGTGTGGGTCTCATTCCTTTCCAAGAAACTACTCTTCACTACTCATCTTAAAATACCAACACATCCAGCTCTCTCCAACCCCATGCTCTGCTCTCATTCTTTATGGTATTACAGGTTTTTCTCTCCTCTAACATACAGAGAATCCTCTTATTAATTATGTTTATTGTCTTTCTTGTCACCTAGAAATCAAGTTGCATGAGGTCTGGGATATTTTGTCTTTTATGCTTTTGTCCTATAGGCTTAAAACAGGCATTGGCATCAATAAATATTCATAGAGTTGAGTAAATAAATGACAATACATTGAGAAATATACTATGCCTAATAAAGTATTTATATATGCATCTCCCTTCTCCCGTTAAGTCTTTTTAACTCAAAGGTTAAGGTAGGTGAATAATATCATGAATTTTGTTTTATTTGATAAATAAAATTTTCCAAGATTTTTCCAAATGAATCCATATAGATCTGCCTCATTATTTTAAAATAAGTGCTTCAGAATTTAGTACAACTCACTATATTTTATCACTCCACTATCAATAGTCAAATATATTATTTGAAATATTTATTACTACAATTAATGCTGCAATGAATATACTACAAGTTTTTATCCAGGAAAATATTATACCTGTAAATTCTGGAAGATTCTCTTGATAAAATAATATGTGCATATTAAATTGTGATGAAAACTATCAAAGTTCCCTACAAAGAGATTTGCCAGGTGACTAAGAAAGATTACAAATGAGTTCATATTTCAATGTTCAGTTAATGTGTTCTATTATAAAAATCTGATGGGTATGATGGTATAGAAATGAAAAATGCAGATATCTTACATTATAAATGATGCTTAGCATCTTGTCACAGTATCTATTTAGTGTTGTGATAATCTTAAGATAGAATAATGCTTCTTTTCTTATTGATATAGAATAACACATCTGTTATGGTTTGTGTCCAGGTGGCCCCCTCAAGCCTCATGCACTCATGGAGGTGGCTGAATCTAGCATTTGTGATTGGTTCATTGTCTAGCACTGGGACTGGCAGTGTGAGTGCTGCACTTGCCCAGGGGCAGAGCTGGCATACAATGTATAAGGGAGAGAAGGCATGTTTTGGGGCCTCTTTTTGCCCTTTTGCGTTTGTCACTTGCAGCTGCCATGAATGACTGCCCCTCAGCCACACCACCCTGCCTTGGAGCCAGCTGAGTATCAACTGAAACCTCCAAAAACTGTAAGCTAAATAAAACTTTCCTTGCTTCACTTTGGATGTCAGGTATTTTGTCTCAACAACGAAAGAAAAGTAACCAAGACAACTTCTTTATTAAGAAAATGAGAACTTTGTTGGTCTTTCTTCCTCTACTTTATTTCTCTTTTTATTTTTGTATTTTTGCTTTGAAAAATTTTTATTTCCATATGCAAAAAGACTGTCTTTTCTTTTAAGAATTCTGAGTTTTGTTAAGCTTAATGTATGACCTGAGAGTTTTGTTAAATCACTACTTAATTGCAGTACTCTTAATCTTTTGTCATTATCTTTAAGTACTTTATAAAATTTGAAATAATTCTGGAGAACAAAGTAGTATATAAATCCAGTTTTATTTTTATGTATATTGGTGGTCATTTGCCTTAACGTAGCTTATTAAATTAGCATATTTCCCTATGCTTTGCTTTAATACTTCTACATTTTCAATTTTCTTTAGATTTTGTTTTTATTGTTCTTTATTTTCATCACTTCTTATATACAAACATATGCATTTGGAAACATATGTTTTCATTTGATTAGTGAATTAACATTACCCTATAGGTTCTAAATTTCATTAATACTCTTTTTAAATTTCTGAAATATTAATTGATTTTGTTTGCTTTTTTTACAGCTCTGAGTTACTTAAGAGACTTTAAAATAATGTTGTATAGTATTTTTTCTAGTAAGGCATTAACTTTTGTTAATACTGTTTTGTCACCTTATGTTTAGTGAATGTCATAAATTATACATTTTGAAATGTTTTGACAATTTAATTTTTGTTCAGTTTTTGACTTGAAATAACATCTCTTTGAGGCACAGTGTGCTATTTGGTTTTTGATTTGTGAATTTTAGTACTGTGTTATTATTTTATACATATCTATTACATCTTCACTGAGAACTTTATACATTATAAGCACAAGTCCTTGTCTCATTAGATGCCTTTTTGCATAACATTATAATTGTTTGATATTGATGTCATAACCACATCTCTATTCTTTTAAGTTTTTAAAAATTTATTTTAAAGAGAATAAAACCAAACCAAACAAAACAGAATAAAACTAATCAAAACAGAACAATGAAAGCTATAGAGGACTTCAAAACAAGATAACAGGAAATCAACAATGGCTATCATAATGTCTCTTGTTTTCTTCAGAATAGATGCCCATACCATCAGATATAATAAAATCATACAAAACAAAACAGAATAAAATCAATCAAAACAAAAGAATGAAAACATTACAAGATTTCAAAACCATATAATGGGAAATCAACAATGGCTATCATATTATATACCATTATCTTCAAAATAGCTGCCCATACCATCAGACACAGTAAAATCAAACAGAACAAGACCTACATCTCTATTTTTGCTTGCCTGTGCTTTGTGTGTTTGTAATATTTATTTGTTATTATTTCATGCCTGTTAGTTTACTCTTGGAGTCTTTAACAAATATACCTTCAGCACACAGTGTATAGAAAGGTTTCCTCATGATATAATGTGGGAGTCCTTCTCTTAATAATTCTATGAATGTATTTACTTTTATTACAATGGCAGATATGTTTGATATTGGTACTATCATTTTATTTATTTTTTATTTATTTTTTCGGGGGGGTACCAGGGATAGAACTCACAACCTCGTGCTCACCAGGCAAGCACTTGAGCTGCTTTAATGCTTATTTGGCTGTTTGTTTTTAGGGTTTTGTTTGCTTGTATTCTTTGTCCTATGTTTTAATTTTCTTTACCTGTGGGTGTGTTTTCTCATAGTTTGAAAGAACACAGTGTGTCATTTAACTGACAACTACGTCAGCACCTTTTATGATCTTTCCTGCATTATAGTGGTTTTACAATTTTGTCAAAACCAGTGTTCAAATACACATGGGTCTCTTCCTGGGTTCTCTGTTGTTCCATGGATCTACTTGTATGTCCCTTCACTAAAACCACATGGTCTGGATATTCTAGCTTTGTAAAAAGTCTCAAAATCAGGTAACTCTTTTCCAAACATTGTGTCTTTTATTTTATTTTGTCACTGTGTTGTATGGTCTAAAACTTCCAGTACCATCTTGAATGAGAGTATGTTTGCCCCATTAATCACTAGTTAATATAAATATAATTTTATGTAATCTAGGAAATCCTTTTTAAACAATGCATATATTATATGAAACTGAAAATTTTTAATTATTATGAATACAGTTCTGCTTTCTGCTAATTTTTCCCATTTCTTTCTACTAGATTTTAATTGCCTATATTTTTATTACTTGATTCTTTGCTTCAGAAGTTTGAATTCTAGAGTTCATTGTTACTCACTTAAACTTATTGTCATTTAAATAATATGCATGGTACAGATTTGTCTCCCTTTACCTTATAATATACTTGCACTTCTTCACCTTTTTTCTTGTTCCGTTTTAAGACTTATTAAAATCATGTTAAAATCTCTACACCGTCATAATTTACCATACTTATCTGCTATCATGTGGCCACAATTTCAACAACTATTGTAAGCTTGGCCCTAATTAAAATGGACTTAATTTTTAATAGTCATTTCATTACAGATTTTCCATTTATTATTTTGAAGTTTGTTTTTAAATTGTTTCTTTAAAATGTCTTAAACATATTATACTTCCAGCAATTTTTCAGTTTAAAATGTTGCTTCTTTGGACTGGGGATTTAGCCCAGCAGTTCAAGTGCTTGCCTGGTAAGTGCAAAGTCATTAGTTCAATCCCTGGTAATCAAAAAAAAAAAAAGTTGCTTCTTTGACACCATGTTATATTCGAATAACAGCTTAACTATGCATAAAATACTTCAGTCATATTTTTCCAAGAAATTGAATAGACATTGACTAATCATATTATATCAATGAATATTGCTCTAAGGTAGAAAACTAGACTGATTTTCCCCTTTTAAGTGATGTCATATTTTCCTTTATATTCTCAACAGAATTTCCCCTTTCCTAAGATCAATCATAACTATTTTTTCCCGAATACAATGTATTCATTCAATCCACAGCATCAGATCTTCTATTTCAAAGAAAAAATCTTGACTATTGTATTTGAACATTTTCTTCTTCCATCTATTTATACAACTCTGTCTGTATATTCTTTTCATTCCATTAGCTCCCTGTCCTCATTTTCTGTGTGTTCTCTCTCCACATTCCTGGCTGTGGCCTCATCAGAGTCTACATTTCCAGTATCAGCTTCTAAAGTGGCCTTCATTTATATGATGTGAGGTTTAAATTTCATTTTCACTTTTTTCTTAGTTAATAGCTTATGCTTTCACTTACTTTTGTTGTCTTTTCATTTATTCCATGAACTCTTGTATATGTGTATTGTACTCACATTTTATAGAGAATGCTTTTTCATTACATCTTTTGAATCAATAGAAGAAATTTTAGTTAATACCTCCATACGTTCCACAGCAAAACATATCTGCTGTAGTTTCATAGCCTTTTGTTTTTCTTATTACTTTTCTCTTTTTTTCTTTCTGACAGAATATGCACCCAAAAAGCAAGCAAGGCTTTGAACAGTTTTGGTGCTTTTTTTCTAAAATGAGGGTAGTATTTTGTTCACTAACTTCATTTCTTAAAATGCCCCAGATATTTCTAAAAAGGCAATGTGAATCCAGTACTAGAAAAATTATTTCAGTTATTAGGAAGACTTCTTGGGGCAGAATAAAGCTTCATGTGACTCAGGTGGCAGGATATCTGTACATGCATGTGGGTACATGTGTATATGCATATATCAATGTGTGTATACATATGTGTATATGTGCATGTGTACCACATGTGTACTTGAGTGTATGAATATGTGTGCATGTTTTCACTCTCCTTAGCTGAAAGCCTGTTTATCACCCAGAGATTGCTTCTGTCCTAACACAGAGTTGAAACATACAGCTGTGTATTTCTCCTCCCTCTTCCCTACATTTTCTTATATTATATCTGTGTCCCAGGAGATTCAAAGAAGTTTAACCCAATCCATGCCTCTCAACAAGGGATCATTAGTTTTGCCTCTGTTTGAGCCAAGGAGGTGTGGTTGCTTTGCTGGCCCCACCAAGAGCTGTAGGGGCCCAGCAAGCTGTACGTTTTCATTCCACTGAATTTAATATTTCTTCTGTTATTATGATAATAATCAATATTATGATTTAGGAAAAGAAAGCAAAACCAAAGTAAGAACTCCAAGCTGTTGCTTTACTTTGAACATTTTTGGTTGACATTAGGAATATATACCTACTGTCAAAAACATACATATAATGTTTATCTTTTATAAATTAGGAACACTGTTCTCAGTATGAATCTAGTCTTGTTTTGCCACATACTTATGAGTAATCAAATGTGCGTATACACACATGCATATATAATTATAATGTATATACATTATATTTGTAATAATCTTGAGCTTGTTCTCTCTTCAATTTACATTCTGGAATCTTAGTTTATACTCCTAAACTGCAAGTATTTATTTATGTTTTTATGTTTAATGATCTATTTATTTTGTTTACTTTAAATTTGCTTGTCATTCTAAAAATTCATTGAGGTACTTAGCAAGATTCAGATAAGACATAAAGATAAAATGACTATCTCAGAATCAAGTGAATGGGGAATATGATAACAATGTAAATATAAACTAATAGCACAATTCCCTGACCTTATAAAGGTGAGCTGTCTCTAAACAACCTACGAGTCAAAATACAGGGAAAGTGTTATTACAAGATCACAGTTCTTCTAAGACAAAGTATTCTCAATGTTAAAGGAAACCACAGCATTCGAAAATAATCTGACATGAGGATATTTGTCCTACTGACTCTCTGAAGAACAAACACAGAGGAGCCAGCCAGCACCTTCCCAAGGAAATGTTTATGGTTGGCTATAACTCAAAGATAATCTCACAGCAGTGGTCTCACAGGGAGTGTCTACTAAGTGTCAGTTGTCCACTACCTGGAAAATTCAGACTTTCTTACTTGTTTTTTATCCTTGGGACAACAGGGTACTAAGGAAGGATAATTAAACAGAAAATTACCCTTTTACTAAGCAGACAGAACAACTACTTTCCTAGGAAATACAAGCATTTGGGTATCTTCAACATAGAAGCAATTAGCACCCTGCCTAAGCATAAACTTAGCTACCATTCTTCCAAATGAAAGGCTTTCTAATGAGAAGGTTTCACAACCTGATCACATACACTGAGGTATGTATGCATGAACGAGGGCACTGATAGTTCCTCTACCTTTTACTTAAGATCCTCTACCAATGGTGCTTTCATCCTTTGAATTGTAAGGTATATGACTAGAGAACAGAGCACAAAAACATAACTGCAGCACAGTGACCACAAAGTGAATGTTCTTATCATAAACTTCCAGTCCAAAAATGAATATTCCCAAGACCATTCTCCCCAAGTATTCTACTCACTGCCTCCACTATTCTTCTGAAAGAACATCACGACCCTGAGTTCAAACTGGTGGATTTCCTTCTGACGACATAACCACCAGCAGAAGAACCAGAGGAGTCAGAGTATCAGTATGTCAAAGTATCAACAAAAACCACCAAAATATTCAGAAACTGGAATATCTGATTAAAAAAAAATAAAGGATTTGTTAGGAATAGTTCCACAGTGCCCAAGCCTGTGCTGTTTTAAAAGGATTGTTCAAACTTCTGTCCCTTAAACTTTATGCCAATGGTTTTTGTGATATACACTTTAGAACTTTGGGTTTATGAAACTGTTTACATTTTGTTGAGTAGAAAAATGTTTAATTTTGAGTTAGAAAATTGCTGAGTATGAATGAAATTGTGAAACCTTAGGCAATACGTTTGACATGATGAACACAGAAATCTCTAGTCTGCCCTGATTTTGGCAAACATTTTCCAACCCTAACTGCAACCCAGAATTGCTGGTTTAGAAGAGGCTATAAACAAAGGTATCTCTTTGGCTACTTTCACTGACTTTAGTTCGCAACTAAAATGCGAGGCCAGTACTCTTCAACCTCAAATTTAGTGTAGCTTGTGTTTGCTTTTACTGCAGTAAATTATTAAGTAAAATGGTTACACTCAGTCTTCCAACTCTGTTCCTTAAAAACTCAGTTTTAGTACCTCTGCTGACAGTATTGGACATTGGAATTAACAACATATCCACTCCATAATAGGGATGAGTAAGTTACCTTGACTGCAGTCTGCTCCAATGAAGACAGGAGAGCAGTCACAGGTGCCAGTTATCATGTCGCAGCTGCCACCATTCAGACATTTACATGTCTTTTGGCAATATGGACCATAAGTGCCTTCTGGGCACCCTGTTCAAGAAGAGCAGAAATATGTGTGGTGTTGCCACTTGAGGTCATATGGTTAACTCAATATTCCAGTGATGGTCCCCTGGTATTTTCCATTATATTCAACTTACTGATATGAAAATATATACATTTGCAGACAGATATCAGTGCCTGTTGCTGCTCCTACATATGGTATTATGGTTAACAAATCTACTTCCAAAAAATGTTTGGAGCAAGAGATAATTTGCCAAACAAGTCTATTTCATTCCAGTGTAGATAGCTTCGTTATTGTGGTTAATGTTTGACTATTGTACTTTATATTGTGCAGAATTATTTAGGTTTATTTAATTAATGTAAGAATTCAAAAAGTAAGCATAGAGGATGCTTCTCGTTTTCTGTTAATTTTTCAATTTTCATATTTATGGCCTACAGACATCATCACTGCAACAAATATGACCTGCCCCAAAACTCACAGTTCTCACATGGAGTCTTATTTTGCTGATGGACTCAAATAATGGCTGTGTCTTTCTTCCTTTCTTCTGGGTAAAATTAAAATTCTTCATGATAGAGATGGAAAGCAAAACACTAAAAAATTGTTCTCACCAAGAGTTATTTCTCTGTTATAGCTGTAGTGATTCTTTATTCCCCTCTGTGAAAAATGATGAATTCGCTTTATATTTATTGACCTCTTTTTGGTGCACAGCATCCTGCCAAGTAGTTTTTGTCCTCCCTTATAAAAATTTAATAGCATATACCTTAACACAAATTAATAATTTTTTAAAAAGTATCTTCCATTCACTAAGATACAAAATTCTTCTTGTCCAGCTGGGTCAGTCTTGTAGATTGGGAAATTGAGAGTTTTTATCAAGTTAAAAATAATGTATGATTTTGGAAATAATGTTCAGTGACTTCATATTAGAGGAAAACAGGCTAAAGAAGCTAAAAGGATAGCAACAGAAACAATGAGGTCTGGTTTATACTGCCTGCATGTTTCTTCCAAGTGGAAGTTTAAATGATTAACAGTTGTGTTACTGTGAAATAGATGATGACATGGATTTCTGTGTAAGTAAGGAAAAGAACAACCCTTCATAAATGAAACTTATGTTCTTATTGAAGAAAATGTACAGCGGATAAAATTATAAGTATCAAAGAAACAGCTTCTCAGCTGAAAAGAACAAAGGGCTTATATATAAGTATTTGATAAATGCACATAACTAATATATATGAAAGTCTAGATTTTAAGATGCTTTGCACATGAACTGAAGGTATTTGGGAAACGATTTCCCTCAGGCATCTCCCATTTTTGCAAACTATTTTAGTGATGGTTTTGCATTTGATGGAATTGCCCCTAACTCTTCCATTTACAGATACAGGCAAAATCATTTGATTTTTAACCTTCAACTTAATTATTCCTTTGGAATTAGGACACTAAATTTGATGAAATTAACCTACTAATTAGCATGCCATTCATAAAATGACAGTATGTGTGCTAACCTCTTAGTCCCAAACTCATTAAATCTGTATCAATAGTATGGTGTGTTCATAAAGGTGCCCTCTACTTGTTCCAAAAGTAAATTATAGATAATTCTAATTTCTCATTCAGTTCTATATCTGTGAAAGTTTGAATTCTGATTCATACACACAGCCCTCGCTCAAATATTCGCTTAATTTAACAAGCAAACATACACCAGGACATAATGATTTCATTTGGCTTGTCTCAGTAAAATTCAGCCTCCCCTCCCTCATTTCCAAACATTCCATTTTGATCATTACTTGGCTTTTGCTCCATCTTTTACTTTTATTTCTCCCTGGAAACACTGTCTCCCTGGCAAGGGGTATTTAATTATTTTCCATTAAAAGTGGCTATTTTCCCCCCTCCTTGCACAATCTCCTCCTCTTCTTGCTCCCTTGTTCCAAGAAGAAGCTTGGATAGGAATTTACCCTTCTGATTTGTTTAAGTATTAAAAGTTAAATGGCAAACCTTTCTGTTATTGTACAATGTGATGAGGTGAATGGCATTTGGTAGTTTCATTAGAAGCGAAGAAAAAATAAGGCTCTTACTGTATTACGAGACGCATAGTTCTCAAGAACATGAACAGTATGACTTTGTTTTCCAGAGTCTGTTTTCCTTATATTTGACTAGGTCAGTCACACATACAGAGCCATTGTTACAATTGTTTATTCTTAAAAAGAAATACTAAGACTTATCCTCCTTGAATTTGTATTGCTAAGAGCATTAGCATTAAAACCTGACCTCTATAAACATCTTGATTATCTTCCTCTGGGCCCTGGTAAACTACTCTGTGGCCCATTGCTTAAAGCGTTCTATAGCAAGTGTGGGGAGTTTTTATGAATACTTTCCATTGAACCGACGGGTTTATTGGTTACAGGGACTCAAAAGCCTGAACTTCTCTCAAAAAGAGTGACTATAAATAGTATGTGTTGTATGCTGGAGAAATAAAAGGTTTCCAGGTTTGTGTTACTTTAACACCCGTCATTAGTCATAAAGTATATAGCATGATAAGCTTACATCTGGGCAGTTACTGTCTTTTTTAAATTTCTTTTTCTGCATTTTTGTCACATTCTGAAACTGACCTGCCTCTCCCCTAAATTATGGAGAAGTGGTGAGCTGCTTACTGCAAGTTTGTCTGCTTCCTCTGACCCTGCAGAGAGAAAATTTTTATTCTTTGCTCTGAACTTGAGAACATGAGAGCCCAGTTGTTCTTGGCTGCTGAAACTTTTGCTTTTGTGCCAGCTCTACCTTTTATGGATATTTTCTTGACTTTTTTTTTTCATGGTCCTGTAATTACAGTGGATGTTGCCAAGGAACCCTTGCAGCCACATCCAACCACGTGTTGCATGGAACTAAGCCAGTTTGCCTCGTCAGGAGCCACTCAGCCCTGACCCAGCCAGCCTCACCTTTACAAGGTGGAGGCCAGCCTGCTCTAAACCAAGGTAGCTTGCCTGTGAAATGAGAGCACAGCCAGTTATAAGTAGATTGACAAGATTTCATTGGGATTACATATCCTCGAGATCAAGTGAGCACTTCTGAAACAAATGGCGGAAATAGTTTCCTTTCTCCTATTACAAATATACTTGAAATTTGCCAGAACCGAAAATAAAAATTAATTTTATATTTTAGTTTTCCATTTTAAGTTTGAATAACTGTAATAGTTATGGGCCTCAAAGACTATTTTTGTACATGTTTAATTATGTTTTACCCTGTCATGTTTAAAATTAAGAAAAATAATGTTAAAAATATATATTCTGTGGCTTGTAGAAAATTAAATAGCTTGAACATAAGTCTATGCTTAGGTGATAGTTGGGGAACATAAATCCCCAAATCATCCATATGAGTGTAGAACTAGGAGAGGAAAGGGAAAGGAATCTACTAGAAGAAGAACTAGGGAGAAAATAGAGTAGCCATGGCCAAGTTGGGGGAAAAATGAAACTGAAGCCAAATCTTTTTATTCTTGAACCTATAAAAAGTACATTATAAATAATTACAAGCTTAAAAATTAAGTAGCTGACTGAACATTTTAACATGCTCTTTGGGGCTTTTTCCTTATCCATTCTCATATAACCATTTTCCATGTTAAAATGTCCTAACAAATCAATATAAGGTGTTCGGTCTAGGGACTGTTCTTTTTATTACATAACAAAGAGCCAACTGGCATTTTGTCATGTAAGCAAATCATCATTTTCATTGCAGAATAACAATTCGTTTAATTTGATTGTCCCTAAGCAGATCCTAGGACTAACTTACTGTATGAATCACTTTAAATATGTTGACATTTGCTGTTGCTTTATAATAATAAATTTATGTTTTCTTTTTTTTTCTTATTTTTTTTTGGGAAGAATATGGGGATATTTTGAAAAGGAAACACAAATAGAAGAATAGTTTACAAAAGTAAATCCACGATTTCAAGTACTCATGTAAAAAAAAAATCTCAAGAGTATTTTCTATGAATCAGCAGTTCGAATGAACTTTTGCCCTTTAGCACTCTCTGCAGTGACCCATCCTATTGGTGTCTGCTTAGTAAATTAGAAATAAGCACAGACACTTACAGAGATTACAGTGGTTTCCATGGTAGCTAGGCAGACAGATGCATCTCCCTGTGTCTGGGTGACAGTCCTCATTCTTGGCTGCACACTGACATACCTGGTTACAGTCCTTTCCGTATGTGCCTAGTGGACAAACTAAGGGGAAGAGGAAATGTAAACTCAATGAATTAAATTTGTCTGTGTAAATATAGCTCTAAAAGCGAATGGAGGAACAAATTTATTAAATAAGACCATTGCCTACAGAAGCGTGCTGCCCTTTGGGATTCAGGTTTCATTAAATTTACTTGGGGATTACTTTGCTGTTTGATTTTGTTTTGTTCAGTCAATTTGTGACCGACTGTCAAGGGCCAGCTGCAATTTTCTTGTCACTGAAAAAAATCATAGGGTGATGTCAGGTAAAATCAACCAAAATAATAGT
>RJWT010030031.1:0-14759 GCA_004365215.1 Cuniculus paca | reverse complement strand
TGACTTATGGGGTGGATGAATACATTATGATACAGAAACTAGGTACATAAGGCTTATTCCTTTTCTTTCGCTTGGGGACCTGCCAGGCATGCAAAAGGAACAGCTTCTGGTCTCCTTTCCCTGAAAATTGCATGGGGGCAGGGTCTGACCCCATGTAATATTAAAAGTGTAATTAATTAAGGTTTTATTACATGCCCAGGAGACCAGGATAGAAAGTACTGCCATTTCATGGGTGCACGTGTTTCCCATTTCAGAATACCATTTTGAAACATTCGTAGTTGCCACCTATCTAATCACAGTCTATTAGATATTTTAATCCTTATGTGCCTAGTTCCCTTGTTTACCTTTAAGTGGTTCTAAACTAGTTTCAGAAAACCCAACATTGTGCAAGCATACTTTAATACAATGAGTCTCTGCAGAGTGGTACTAATAATACCTCCCTTTTAGAGGTTACCCAGCCCACACCCTAACTCTTATGTGTTATTTATTATACACAGGCATGTGCTAAATTCTTTCACTAGATTTCATCCCATAATCTTCAATAATATTATAAGGGAGGGATTACTACCATCTCTATTTAGGGAAGGAAACTGATTCTTAGGGAATGAGATAACATGGGCTACACCCTTTTGAAATTTATATTTTAACAGAAAGCATAAAAGGCATTTAGAACCTACAGCACTCAACTTGTTCCTCTTCCAATGTGCAGACAGAATGATAAGGAATTGAAGCAGGGACCTCATAAAAAGTGACTGATCTACTCCAATCTAGTTATCCATATTCTCCAGTGATCCTCAGAGTTCAGATTCCTGAAAGCCCTGGACCCCCATCCTAACACTTCTTTGTATTCAATGTGCTTCAGACTGTAAGTTATGGTCCATAAACGAGTCATGAAATCAATTGAGTGGGTTAAGACCAGTATATTTCTGAGGGAAAGGAATGGGGGAAAAAGGAGAGAATGTCTTGGAAAGGAAAATATCAAATGTGTACCACATAAGGACCATATTATATTGTTTAATGAAATTGTTGCTTTGGCAGTATGTGTGTGTGTGTGTGTGTGTGTACACGCACATGTGTGTTCACATTTTAGTAAAGTGTTTTTGCTTTATCATGGATCATGATCCTAAAAAGCTTAAAATCTATGCTTCTATCTTATTTGGCTTATCATAAGATTTTTCTTGTGGTACTAAAGCTGATTATAACCTTGCTTAAAGTTCCTCTTTTTTCCTTTTGTGCCTTTGGAAAACAGATGACAGGCAGCCTGTGTACATAAGATAATAGTGAAAGGACTGTAGCAGGAAGTAGAGATGGATGTGGAGGAGAAGCCAAGACAGGTCAGCCTTGGATGACTGGGTCAGATTCTGTTCTGCAGTGTGAGGGAAAGCCTGGGGGTGGGTGATAAGGAAGTGAAGTGATTCCCTTTCTCTGATGAGGGACTCCTGGATGTTGGTGTGTGGGACTACAAGTTCCAACTCATAACTGGAACCAGTCCCCATTCTGGAGCTACCTGAACCCCCACTTACCATCCTTCATATCACACTTGTAAGTCTTCTCATTAGCATATACAAGATATTCTTATCAGTCAACAGATTTTAAGGGTTTTAGTAGCTTTGTGCTTGGAGCCAAAGAGAAAGACCAAAATTTTTTTGCCGTTATACCACTGGTAGAAGGGTGTTACATGGGCAGAAAACCGTGTAGAGCCTGGTGTACTGCTCACAGTTGAGGGTAGGGGGTAGATCCTGGAGTGTTTGAGGGCCATGGCGTCCCGCAAGCAAGAACCAAGCAAGAACGGCTGATAGGTGAGAGCAAAAGGACATCCAGCCCAACTCCGACTCCTGACTCAGAAAAATAAGCCAGGTTGCCCCCCCCCATCTTAGGGAATCATTAGGCACATGTAGAACACATCGAAATGGCTTAGCAGAAAGTCATGCACGTAAAATACCTTCAGTCCTTTAGGCAATAAAGTGCTCTAATCCCATGTGCATTTCTTTAAAAGCAGAAAGCTTATTTTAGTGATTATAAATTGGAAAAATAAACAAGAAATATAATACAAGCACTTATTTAAAACATGTCAAATGTCAGTGAACTTAATGAAAGAGGAGTGAGGACTACATGTGTGACAGAGAAGGAGAAAAAGCAAGTTTTCTGAAACTACAGAATTGTAAAGAACTTGGGTGTTTTCTAATTGACATCATTTTCCTGGAACCCATAGGCCTCTCCCTGTTTAGGTAGAGTAACATGGATAATTATCTTGAACCGAGTGACAAATTATGTGCTTTCATTTAGAATGAAATATAGACATGAAGGTGATTCAGGACAATTATTGTTGTCATTATTTGCCTCTCCTCAAGATTCTAAACATTAAATGATAATGTCTAAATAGCAAAAGCACAAAGTGGAATTGAACAATATTGTGGGAACTCAATTTTCCATGAGAGTAGCCCCTTTGATGTCATTGACATTATCTTCTTTTTTAGAAAGCCTAGAATATGTGAACTGTGTATTATCTCTTATTGAGTAAAAAGAAAAGTACCTCTCCATTTTGATAAACTTTTTTTCCTTTGGAACCATGTAAAAAGTGCACTACGCTTTATCTCTTACTTGAACAATGGTGGGCTTCACAAGAATGTGGGAGGGGGTCACCTCATTTTAGGAATTTCAAGAAGCAGCTACCTCTGGGATAAGTGGGATACAGCCTCTTTTGAGATCCCTCAAGCTGACCACCTTCAAAGAAGTGATTGATATCTTTTAAAAGGAGGAAGAGGGTTTCTTAGAACCCACAACTATGGCATAGAAAAGTAGTGTGCTGAAACAGAAAAGTCCTATTGTCTCTTGTGGTAGTAAGGGATTGCAAATAAAACAATTACATACAGGACACATAATTTATAGTATTATTTATGATAGTCACCCCAAGAGTCATATACAAAGAAAGTGCAGGAAATTTGTCCACACACTAAAGACCTAGAGAATCCAGCTGAGGGCCTGGATCCCATGGCAATATTCTGCATGAGTTCTGCTGAAGACCTAGAGCTCATGACAATGACTCATGCAAGTCTATTTCATGGATCTCCGCTAGGAAGGCCCCAAGGTCAGTGGCGGAAGCTAGAAGGTTTGTGCCAGTGAGATGAATGATCTGTGACAGTAGGCTGAGTTATCTTCACTGGAACCAAGTAGTGACACTCAAAGTAAGGACCAGACCTCCCCTGAAAAGCACTACAGCCATCCTCAGTGAAAATGAGGTCCCGAGCACCTTCAACGATGAGAACAGCTGAGTTCATATCAGGAAGCCAGTGTGACAAGCTTCTTCTAGAGATTGAATAGCACACCATCTCACCCTCTGGAGCCAGGAAGCGATGTTCAAAACAGGGACCAGAGCTCCCCCAAAGTGAACCACAGCCATTCTCAGGGACAACAAGGTCTGAGCTCCTCTGACGATAACAGCCAAGTTCATTCGTATCAGGAAAGAAGCTTGACAAGCTCCTCTAGGAAAACCAGTGGCAATGGGAAACCAACACCATGAAGAACCAAAAACACTTAGGAGAACCCACAACACTAAACTCTTCCTCTCCAATTCTCCTTTTTATCTTGGCAACAATCCTCAGCACCACACAGCACCACACAGCACCACGCTGATTCAGTTCAGGTGGTATTACAAGTTGACCACCAGTTATCAATCCACTACACCTGTGCTGTTTCTTCCCGCTCTCTCTGAGTAAGTCCACTGGATTCCTGGCCTCCATGCTCTGTTCAGTTCTACATCTCCCTTCACCTTCTATCCTGACCTTGAGCCTGGCAAACTCAGACTTCCATCGGCATCTGGTGCTTGTTGGATATTTCTGGCGCCGTGACATCTTTGGCTCAAGTTTGCTTGCCTTCTTGTGCAGCACAGGTCACTTGTGACCACATAGTTTTTATATCTACAAAAAGTGACTTAGCTTGTTTGGCAGGCAGAGGAGGCCTGGGAGATCTGAAGTCTCCATCTTTTGCATCAAGCAAACCTGCTAATCAACTCCCAGTGCACTTGTTTCTCATTCTACAATACGGGATTTACATTGACAAAGAAATAATGTCATTAAGATCAGAGGGACTGCTTTCATGAGAAACCAAGTTGCCAAGCACTATGCCACTATATTGTCTAATTCCAAAACACTCATTTCCACCAGTTTATGTGAGCGGTGCTCACTGGAATTATTCAGTGCACAGCCTGTGCAGCTATGTGCAAGTTCCATAAACAAAGGAATAACATATTCATTTTTAAATTCAAATTTTATTAATTTGTAATTTAATTTCATTCATTTTTTAATCAAAAGACAACAATAAAACTCATCTTTATATTACAGATAAACTCATACAGCTGTAGTATGAGCTTTGAGAATGTTCCTTTATAAAAGAACAAGCTATTTACCTCCTGAGATTAAGTCTGGTGTTGTCACTAATACTTTCTGAGATCTTGAACATATGGCAAATTCATTACATTTTGCTGATGACAAATCTTTGAGCTTTCGATGTCATTCGATTCTAACCCTCCCACCCAACTCATCTCAGATAGATGAAATGGCTTATGGAATCTCACAATATCTATTCCTGACTATGTTAAAACAAGAATCCTGATCACCAGTGATCTCAAATTATTCCCACTAGATCCTAAGGTCTTTGCTCACATTGCTATGGACACAAAGGCCTGGAGACCAGGGGAAGAGAGCATCTGAGTAACTACCTGACAGCTTATCTCTGGGTAGCTGAGGCTCAATTATCCAGCACTATACGAATGTCATGCTGTCCTGGAAAGTTCTTACAAATGTTAGAGCAACAGAGTGACATGTGAAGCCATATTCATTTGTGGCTCTGAGGGTATAATCTGCAACCAAACAGACCTGGACTTGAACCTACTGGGACCCATAGCATGATCCCTCAAAATATGGACCTTGGAAACGTTAAGTGCTTTGAAGCGAAGAGTACTACAAGGGGCTCAAAAACAAGGTCTTTCTGTCCTTCTCCCACCATCCTGCTTCCTATCTCTTTTCACCCTACAAAAATGCCCTAGAAACCAGGATTCTAGTTCCCCAAAGAAGTCACAGAAATGAGACTCTCTCCCACAAAGCAAGCCATAAAACCAAGAAAGGCCAGTCTCTCCATTTTTCCTTGAAGACCTTCATTCCAAACAGGCCCTGCCTCAAACACTGCTGGAAGGAATGTTATACAGAGAGGTACAGAAGAATCTGGACAGACAGGCCTAGCTTGAATTTTCCCTTTAATCTATGACCATTATCTCACATTTTACCCAACCACATTTCTAAACTGCTGTCCATTCTTCATCAAATCTAACCATAAAAATAGTGTATTTTCCCAGAGCATTTGGTTTTTCATTTTTGAAGTTTCTCATGTTACATAAAGCTTTAAATAAATAAATTTGTTATGCTTTTTGTCTTGTTAACCCAAATTTTGGAGTCTTGACTAGGACCTTTGTGGTGGGTTAGATGGGCAATCTCATCTTTTTATTTCGCAAAATGTCAGTTCTACCACTGATGTGCTTAACCTCTCGAAGCCTGGACTTTCTCATTCCAAGAATGGAAATAATAATGGTACCTAATCATGGGAGTTTTATGAGCTGCAATCACAATGAAACATAAGAGAAATTAGCACAGTGGTTTCTCAACAGTAAATTTTCAATAGGTAGGTGATGAGGATGACGATGACAGCTAGAAAGTTGGAAGAGGGAGAAGATGAGGAGGAAGATGATGAAAAGAGAAAAGCATGTTGAGAACAGAAAAAACGTTTAAATTCATTTTTAAACTCAACACCTAGCATAAGGCATGGCATATTGTAAGCACTCAAACTGCATGTTGAATTAAATGAAAGAACAAATTTATCTCTGAGAACCAGAAATATATTTTGATTCTTATCTTCACCAGTTTGGAGGAATAAGAGGGAGACAAATACAAATAGGAGGAGTCAGTAGGAAGCCTGAAAAGAAAAATATAGACTGGAAATTTTGGGGTGCTTATTAGAAAAATACTATGAGGACCATAATTACTAATTATGCCAACCAAATTCATTATCTTTATGTCACAATTGGGAGAAAAATGTCCAGGTCAGTGAAAAGCACAGAGCCGTAATGGAAACTGGCATCCTTGAGAGGCAATTGAGTGTTCCTACTGGATTCCCTCTCATTAGATTTCATGTAATTGTTTTAAAACATCAAGACATAATGACAAGTCTGCATTTCAATATAATCCTGATGCAATAATCAAAAGGGCATTTAAAATTCACTGTACAATTACAGCCCCATTAAATCTAAGTTAACTGCCTATTTGAGTCACTAAATCTAATCTGTTACCTTGCAACAAGCACAGAGCATGTTTCCATCATGGCTGAATCACAACCAGACTTTGCTCAAGGCTCTGGGAAAAATTCTGCAATAACATCTTTATAAGGGTCAGATGATACATACAAGCACAACAGTTTGCCTGGGGATTCATTGGGAACTCAGGGATCATATTAACAGATCCGCAGTGAGGGAAAGGGCAAGACCACTGGATTCATGCAACAGGCAGCCTGCTTGTACTTCCAATTTAACCACGGCATGGAGGAATCCAAAAGCATTGCTTGTCTGCACTCAAAACCCTGACTTCAAGTTTTCTGTTTTATTGTGGCTCTGGGATCAGCCAAGATCATTCCAAGTTTGCCTTCCTCTACCCATCACAATGAAAAAACTTCAAAAGAGTTTGAAATAAGGCTGGCTTCACAGCATTCTAAACAATCATCCCCTTTACATTTGGAGATCCAGCATGGTCATTGTGCATAAGAAGTCTTAAGAGGAAATAGCTTTGAAAAGACAGCCATCAAGTGCTCCTGGGGCAGGGAAGAGAAAGAAAAGATCCTGCAGGGAGGCAGCTGGCTTATCCAGCTGCAGGGGGAAGCTGTGTGATGGATGGCTTCAACTGGGACAATGGATGGCCATGAGGGACCAGCCTTTGTTCCTGGGTTCCTGCACCCTGTCTCTGACCTGACCCACTGACCTGTGTGCTGTGCACATGGCAGGGATGCCCTGGCCCTCTGTGACTGAAGGCCCAACACAATTGCTCCTGCAAAGGCCACTGCTGGCTGGCTGCCCCTCCCACTCCCATTTCCTCACAGTACTGCCAGATGGTGACAGGGCCGAAGGTGGACTCGTGGAGTATGCAGGACACAGACATGACTTCCAATCAGCAAACTCACCCCAGGATTAGCACGAATCAATGGCATAGAAAGATAAGAGCTGGGGGAAGGGGATGGGGACTTATTTCCCTCAGGAGAGGAAAGTGAGCTGTCAAACCCAGGTGGTTACTGAAATAGAATTCATTTGAATCCCCAGCAATAGTCTCCGGTTAAAAGTAGTAAAAAGGGTAGATCTAACAATCTGGTGAAATTCAGCACATTTCTCCCACGACTGCAAATCCTGAATCACTTTCATGATGTGAAAGGCAAGCCTAAGCCTGGGATGTCACTACTCGCCTTGTCCAGTGCAGGTCTGTCCCTCTGAGGTCATGAAGACCACACTGGGACAAATGACTCAAAAATACTGCAAACACAAGGACTTACCCAGTGACTTAAAATGTGCAACATTTCACAAGACCTTGCAATCACTCGTAAACACCAAAGTCAGGTAATAATAGTAATAGCTACCAGTTCCTTCACAAGAACTTTGGAGCAGGGGACCTGGGAAGCATTGAAGGCAAGCGTTACTAAACCTCATCGGCCTGCTTGAGGGTGTTATTATTAATCTTATTTTACAGAGGATGAGAGGCAGGCTCACAGGCGTTAAGTAACCTGCTCCAGGTCACGCAGCTCTTGACTAGGGGAGGTGGGTTTCAACCTAGTTTGTCTGCATGAGAGCCTGTGTTCTGCCTGCTGCACTGTCTCCTTGTCAGGCTTCAGTCCCTGGGGTTGTCCTGAGCTCAACTTCAGACCTACTTGGAGTTTAAACACCCTTTCCACTCAGAGCACCTGAGCAGTCATCATTAACATATGGCCCTCCTGCCCAGCTCCACTCCTGCATCTCAGGGACCTGGGTCACTCCTCAGCATTGTCCCCCATCCTTAAAGTTACCACGTCACAAGGCACTCACTTCTCCAAATCCCACTCAACAACCAACCTAGTCAATAACCACCTCTCCCAGTCACACAGGCAGAAACTCATCATTATTCTTTATTTTCTTTCTTCAATTTCACCTCTTAAAGCCCCCCTGACCTGGTTCAGATCTTTATTTCATCTATATAGTTACCATCATGTCCAGTCTTTTTTATCCTAGACATAGGTCAAACATTCCTTCCTAAAGCACAACTGGGACCCTGTCATTATAGTCACTCTCCAGCAGTTCATAAGGAACATTAACCTCTTCAATAAACATGCCAGACTCCTTTGACTGGGTATCATCTTGTACTCCTTAGTTCTCTTCATCCCAAATATTAAACTACTATGATCACCAGCGAGCCAGAATTCAGCTGAGCAGGATTTGTCAGCACAAGGACTAGACACCAAGGGGATGCTCTGAGGCTGTGGGGGTCTGGCAGCTGTCATAGCAGACATCTGGACTGCAAGTGGCCTGGAGCAGCTGGAGAGGCCTTGCCAAAGCATTGATACCAGACACAGGACACACATTCCCTATCTGTGGAAAACCACTGACTCCCAGGCCTTGGGAAATTTGAACAACAGACAGGATACAAGTCAGACAGAGGTGAATAAGACAGAAACACGGACTGGAATTGTCTTTCAAAGAGGGAGGTGAAGCACAGTCAGGTAAGAACCCAGGCTTTCAAACAAGGGTACCATGGCAGAACAGAAACTGTCAAGAAGGTGAGAGATACTAAGCAGCTTGTCTGGATAGTCCTAACTTCGGAAGTATTATTGTGTTTGTAGTTTTTAACTCTGTATTTTAATTAATTAAATTTATTGAAATAAAGTGCAGGCATATTTAACCTCCTCTCCCTTACATTTGTGAGCAAAGCATGAGCTGAAATACCAGAAGTAGATTCCCTCCACAATACATGCACAGCATCATTTACTGATGACTTTTGTTTCCACCATGATAAAATGTTTGACAATTCCGCAATGTCTCTGAGAAAAATAGAACCAAAATGTAAGTCTCACACTCATAATATGTGTAGCTAATTTCGTGCACTGTTATGTTTCATGATTTCTGAGGTTCCTGGCAATTATGCTTTTCGGATGTTACATTTTGCTATGGAGGGAGTGAGTGAATCATAAACTAGAGAAAGACACTGAGTTATTTATATCTCTAACCTCTCCCACCAGACCATATAAGTGATCCAATAGTTATTCTTCTTTTAGCATTATCAACACATTCTTTTGTCACTGTCATTAATCTCAGTATCACAGAGCTCTGCCAGCATTGCTATATACAAATTGTGGATTTGGGTATCAGAACTGACTCTTTCATTTGGCAGTCTGGTGTCTAGAACCTGCAAAGCAGGGTAAGCTGACAGAGGCAAAGTCATTTCTAGCATAACTAATGTCTTAAAAAGATGTAATTCTGTCTGAATGTAACAGAGGCATCCCACTACTGCCACAAAAAAGGAGATAGTCTCCAAGAGTCTTTTTCCAGAATCAGTGTTAATTGGAATATTTCCTAAGACAGGTCAGCCCACAGTAATTTTCCAGTTGACTTGTCATATAACCAGGGGACAAGCTCCCACAGCACAATGCAATGCAGATGAAAACCCCTTGTAATTTCTCCTGGGTTTTCACATTTGCTTGTTTATGGTGTGGAAAATCGTCAGAGTATGGCTCAGTGTTCAAGTGGGCTGGTGGGAATCGTCCAAAGCTAAATCAGGCACGTAGTGTGTGTTTCATAAATATCTGTTAGTGACCACTGTGAAAATGGGCTAGTCCTTTTGGTCACTTTGCTCTTAAACTCCCAGCAGATGCTTCATATATTTCAGCCACTCTGAAAGTTCTGGGGTTCCCCGATGCATAGATCTTCCTGCCAAACTGGCACAGATCTAAAACTACTGCTTCAGCTCATTCAAGAGAAAT
This sequence comes from Cuniculus paca, assembly GCA_004365215.1. Classification (NCBI taxonomy): domain Eukaryota; kingdom Metazoa; phylum Chordata; class Mammalia; order Rodentia; family Cuniculidae; genus Cuniculus; species Cuniculus paca. The sequence continues at coordinate 4,724 of RJWT010030031.1, read as the reverse complement.
TTGAAAAAATAAGTGAAGACTTTTGTTTCATACCTTCAATATACGCATATCTGGTTGTGTGGTAAATAAGCATCCTTTGTTTGTGACCCTTTTAATTGTCATTCAATCCCATCAAAAAGTCCATCTCAACTTGGCCCAAGTCTATCTTTAGTGGCTCCCTCACAGCTGATGATTACTCTTTCGAACAAAACAGTCAAACTCAAGCTCAGCACATCCGCCAGCAACAACTGACCAACAAGAGGTAATAATATTGTTTTGTGTTCCTTATATCTACACAGCAGATACGAAGGCATACCTACTTACACTTATGGTTGCCATACTTTTATTTTTCATATGTTGTTAAAAATAAGTGAATGCTAGTTACAGAAAAAGTGGGTAAAAAGTTTAAAAGCCATCAGGACATTGTTAGGCAGAAATAACTGAAGTTGAGGTAGCATACTGTGAGACTCAGGTCACCATCCTGCCTCCTATTCCTGTCACTCAGGCTCTTTCCTGAGGTGTCCCATCCTGGGGCAGGCAGCCAAAGTCAGAGTTAATGCATTGGTGTTTGATTTTCTTTTTTAATTGTTTTAATTAATGTTTGTCTTTCACTCCACTCCCCATTCTAGGACAAGTTGCTTGAAGTCAAATACAATGTCCCTGCTTTCTTTCCAACTTGCTTGCAGCTGCCAGTTTCGGTATTAGGCACACAGTGGATGTTCGATAAACATGACATTCAACACTCTGGCAGTCCCGGCAGCCCCGGCAGCCCCGCTACTACAGACCTAGGTCATCTATTTGGCAAAAGTAATGTGGCTCATCAAGACAGAATCTGTGAACAGTGTAAATTAATCACACATACACACACACACACACACACACACACACGCCCAGCCTTTTGGAAAAACTACATCTGTGTTGCAAAGATGCCAAAATGTCTGGAGTGGGCTAAAAGCTAGGGATTTCCCCTAGATTAGTCATGTAGTTTAAATGATTAGAAATGAAGGCCCATGATGAAATTGCCTTTAGTGAAATGGGAACAGGGTCCAGGATAAGTTCAGCCACACTTCAGAAGTTCCTAAAGGACAACAAGGAATTAGATGGAAGAAATCAAGAAGCGACCTGTAACCTGGAGAAAAGAGATTGCTCATATCCTTCTGGGTTGGGCCCCAAGAGAGGTGTGCGAAAACCTAAGCCACCGTGGTGAATATATTTCCAATTTTATAGAAAGGATCGAGTCTCTATTGAAGACATTTAGGGTATTTGTTTTAATAACATTCTAAGTGAAAGCCTTCTCTCTGGTGATAGAATTTCTTTCCATTTTTTATGAAGTCAAAAATGAAAAATAAGCTAAAGCAAAAGAATCTAATTTCCTACAATAAGGTTTTGTTTTTAGTCACTTATAAATGCAAAATCATGAGGCCTTAGACACCAGAAGGCATATGTTGATTGTGGAAATGAAATAAGAAAAATAAAATAAAATCTTAGAAACCTGCTTATAAATATTGACCTTCCTCTTCCACCACCTCCAACTCCCACCAAAAACTTCACACGTGTGTGCCCACACACACAACTCACACCCCAGAGGAGAAATAACAACACTGGCTTTCAGACACCGTGTGAAATGAGCTGTGAGCTGATCTGTTCTTGAGATAGAACACATTTGTTCAATAAATTCACCACCTCTGGTGGAAGTCCACGGAATTTGACACTACTGCCAGCATGCCAAGACTCAGAAGTGGTCAGGAACGCCCCCTGGTCCCAAGCAGCCCCCTGGAGGCTGATAGTCATCAGTGTTCCTTGAGTAGGGCTATCAGTATTCTAGAACACCAGGTCACTTCTCAATAAGGTTAAGTTCATCTTTCGTCAGCAAAAGGCTGCGATCCTATTGCAGGCTGTGGAGGCCATAGTGCAACTTCTCAAGGTCTTCTCTGTTTTATAACTCACTCTATGCCATGTACCTTACAGACTTTTTAGCATGTCTTTTGTTTATAATGTTGCTAAGAAATGCTTGTGAATATTTCCTTTCATTAATTCTTCCCAATTTTTGTTGTTCCTGAAATACTGAAGATATGACTCCCATTTTTCTTCCTTATTTGAAATTGTCGTCCTGAGTTAGAAGTCAACAACAATGGTCCCCTATGCTCCTCTCATTTTTGCATCTCCTTAAGATCTCCTGGCCACCCAAAAAGATTTGGACTCCTGCCCAATGAACCACATACCTTTCTCTATATTATCTGCCAATCAGTTCTCCTGGTACCAACAACAGGTACCAGTGTAGTACAAATCAGGGTGTAGGTACGGTCACCATAACATATTCCAGCTTTTCGTCATCGTCCTTGTCACACCACCTATTCTCCCTCTGCCTCCAGTTTTCCAACTTCTATACACTCAGTGCACTCAAGGTTTGAGCATGGGAAACTTAGCCTTGGGGCCCAGAAGCCTAACCAAATCTTTATAAAGCTTCTATGTTTCCCTGAGTATACTCTTTATTCCTTTTCCTCACAGAATGCCAATATTTATCCAGGAACATTTATTTCAATCAGAAAAAAATTTGATGACACTTTTTTGTTTTTGGACCCTAAGTGCCACACACACACACACACACACGCACACACACAAATAAGGTCACTAGAAGAATGAGTGGGAATGACAACATTCCATATTCTTTTCATCATGTTTATATACAAGAAATCTACAGAAACAATGGGACTTTATAGCAGTCAGACAGGTTTGAATCCCACTGACCCTTCCAAGTTTCAATGGCCTTGTCTAGAAAGATGAGTGGAGACAATCGGAGCTACATAAGTAAGTTAGGGGTACAAGAATTGAATGAGATAAGGTCCTTAGCATAATGCCTGGATCACAGCACCTAATAAATGCTAACAAAATGTGAGTAATGAGAATTTTATTGCCATTATTACAACTAGTAACAGTAGTACTATTATTCAATGTCAGAAGACCTGGTTTCCAAATTAGCTATTTGAGTATCTTATTTTCCTAGAAATATTTGAATCTTATTTCCTTATCTACAATAGAGCATGCTCTGATGTCTATGTCCTTCCAAATTCATATGTTAAAATACAGTCACTAATATGATCATGGTAGGAGATAGGACCTTAGGGACATAATTAGGTCATGAAGGTGTAGCCTCCATGAATGTGCTTAATGCTTTATGAAAGAGGACCCAGAGGGCTCCCCCTTTGGCCTTCCATCATGTGAGCCTAAAATCAGAAGGTGCCATCTATGAGCCACAACATGGGTCTTTACCAGAGACCAAATTCCTTGGCATCATCATCATAAATTTTCCAGCTTCCAGAATTGTGAGAAACAAATTCCTGTTACTTATAATCACCCAATTTATAGTATTTTTTTAATAAAAGTCTAAACAGACAGACAAAGGGAAAGGTTGTGGATTTCAATTCTAAATTCTCCTCCTCCTTTTATTAGTTAGCAATGTTGAGCAAATTACTTAATCACTGTAAGACTTAACATATTTCATATGAATGGTAGTAGCAAATAATTCAAAAGGGCATTTTAACCACTGAGTGAGTTAATACACGTAAAATGATTAGAAGTGTCTGGTATACCCTAACTGCTCAATACATGCTTATACAATCTATAACTGTGTATACTGACAGCTACTGTGCTGACAGAGGTGGTCTGAGATAATGTGTGAAAAATACCCACCGCATTACCTGGCATAAGTGGCTCTCAAGCTATCATGTTACCTTGATCTATCTGGAAATGTTTTAATAAATACTAATAACTGTTTCCTCCCAAAACCTACAAGAGAGGGACTGGGGCATTTAGAAAAACCTTCCAAAAGTGATTACTTTTTGCAACCAGGTTGGAAAATTGTCTAATAACAGGAGCAATTCATTAAAAGATAGTTGTTAGTACTCTCTGTCTATATACTTGCACATATACAACCTTAGAAAAAGAACAGAAAGGTTTCCTGATTTATAAAAAGCTTATGTTAGCCAGAGATATAGCTCAGTGGCACAGCACCTGCCTGGCAAGTGCAAGGTCCTGAGTTCAATTTCTGGAAAAAAAAAAAAAAAAAAAAAAAAAGAAGGAAAAGAAAAAAGAAAGAAAAGAAAAAGAAAAAAAGCTTAAGTTATACACACGTATTAGTAGGCCAAAATGAAGCCCATTCTTCTATATACTTAATATGTACTAATAAAAACATTACATACGTCATAAAATTATTTAGGAATTATTCTTCCTACATCTATATCCCACCCTACCAGTGTCCATTTATTAAGTAGGAGGCAGCTGCCAGGGACCACTGCAAATCTGATAGACATAAAATAAAATTTTAGGAGCCACTACAATGCTTTCATATTGTTGGGGCTCAACAGGTATGTATTAGTCAGGGTCTTACCGGAGAAAACTGATATAACACGAGATATACAATGTATAAGAAATTACAAGGTTGGCTTACAAGGTCAGCCACAGAGTTGGATGAGGCAGTGTAGAGAGGGTGTCTGCACACCAGAGGCCAAAGGATTCAATCCAAGGTCTGGAGTTCATCCCAGTGTCCCATGCAAGTCACACCAGCAGGCCATGGGTCTGTGACAGAAGGCCAAATGGTCTGAGCTGGAAAGCTGAAGAGTCTACACTGGAAGCCAGGAGATGACATCCAAGGTGAAAGTGAAGGCTGGGGCCCCTCCAAAGAATGGAATTCATGGGCTGGGGATTTAGTTCAGCAAATGTGCCAAAAAAAAAAAAAAAAGAAAAAA